>RPOG01003747.1:1933-56815 GCA_008086565.1 Thalassoma bifasciatum | reverse complement strand
AAAAAAAAAATCAAAATCTCGACCTTGTGTCCTTAAACGTTGTGTCAGTGTTTCGCAGATGCGTTTCTACCGCCCTACAATCAAAGTGACTTAGCATTCTGCCCACACATCTTCTGCCAGGCTCATGCCAGCAGTGAAGCAGCCAGACACACAAACACAGAAGAGCCAGACGACATGTTCTTATTGGAGGTGCAGACAAACGGAGGAATGCTGGGGCGAGCGCGGTGCAAACGGTACGTCTGCCCACATCAGCCAGCCCTCAATAGAGATTGGCCAGGGACGCGTAAACTGGCCCTGCAGGAGTAAAAACAGTTAAATGGGGGCTTCTCTTCTTCGTCCCTTTCATTGTCTGACTCTTAAGTTTCAAAGAGAAAAAGCTGGAACCTGAACAAGTGTCTGACACTTCGCCAAAGCTGTGACATTTACTTACTTTACATAAACATTTTACGGGTATTTGGCGTGTAAATGTAAAGTTGAGAATGGTTTCTTAATTACATGACATAAAGCAACATTAGCACAAAAAAGACATTCAATTTCAAAAGAGTTCTTTATCCCCAGTGCCTCAATTTTGTGACTCTTTTTGCTTTTGGAACCCATTTGCTGTGTGCATCTTACTCAAGTCCTTCCATTTCACCTTCAAATCCTAAATTTTGGAGCTGGCTTGAAAGCTAGTGGTCATTAAAGAGGGGGTATTGCACTCTTTTAAGGCTTTACACTGTCCTTCCAATACCTCTGTAGTACTATTGAATGATTTACAATTTAAAAAAAATCATTCTCAACTCTAGAAAACCTTCATTTAAGCCTCTGTGTGAAAAGTTTCCTTTGAGCTACTGTCTCTTTAAGACTCCCTACGCTACAAACCCCCTGTTCTCTGAGTAGACAGCCCTCTGGAAGACTGTAAGGGGGAGAGCTATGGGCAAACCTTGATGTTTGAGGTCCACACCTCCAGCAAGTCATGAAGCCGTAGGAAGATCCCTATCTGATGACATCATTATTTCAGCATGTCTTGTACAGATCATGTGCCATTTTAAGATTGGACCTTTTTGGCCACATTACTGTCAGATTCAGGGATTTCTACAACACATGAATAAGAAGCTGTTTCAAAATCTGCACAAATTCAATATGGACATCCAGTGTTGTAACTTCATGTCCATGTTTTGTAAAAAATAAAAAAAAAAGTAACACAGTAATACCCCCTCTTTAATTCTAACTGACTGTAGTTATGTTAGCCAGCTGAGCCACAGAGAGAATCCAGTGTGATCGAATGCAAGGTCTGTTTGCTTATTACCATTATCTAATATTTTTTAAAAACCCTTCATGTTCCTTTAAAGCCATTTGTACATATGATTAATGGTGGGAATTCCATCTCATTTTAGTGATCCAACTCATTTGACTCAGTTAAAACTTACACATTTCCTAAAACTTCCCCCTATTTTTTTTCTTTTAAATGGTGGGAATCAGTCCAATGGGAGACTGATCTGGAATTTAAAACTAGGGGTGCTTCTATCCCACATTATAACTTCAAGGCTAATAACACAGACATCGGAGCATGGTATAAAAGAGTAGGGTGCCACAAAATAACATAGGTCTTCTTTTGTGCCAAGTACCTAGTCTTTGGCAGTACCATTGGGTAAAGATTATGGCTGGTTTTTAGCAAGGTGGGCGGGTTTTGCATTTTGTTGGGGCTGGAATCTGTTGATCAGATCTGGCAACCCTGATGGTGAGTCCAAAACAAAATAACCTCAAGCCCAAAATGAAATAATCTGTTACATTTTGGGTATTACTCAGTTTTTATTTATTACATTTTGGCACTTTTGCTAAATTATTGACTTATTATTATATTTTGGGGTTTATTTATTCTTTTTATTTTTGTTACAGTTTAGGTCACTGTTATATATCTGGCTCTAACAGGCCTTGCACGCTTCTTGACACATCACTCAGTCTGTGTGTAGAGTCCTTATTAAAATGTTTGTATATTGTATTGTGTAACAAGTGACTCTACATTCAAGTACATGAGCTGAGTCATTCAGAACTAAAACATCACTGCTATTAGATCTACCATCTTTGTTTTACCAACCATCACTTTTTAACTATTCCTATTTTTTGCACTATTAATCATTCTGTAATCCATTTAAACTCTGAAAATGACTGATTTTTCATACTTAAGTGGTTCCTTTTATTATGTTTTATAACTATTACTTTATGCACTTAACTAACAGTGAAAGTTGTATTTATACGACTAAGAATGCAGTCGATTTCATTGCCAGTGTCCTCAAATAACCCAAGGTTAGTTTTCTCTTTTTCAACCCTTGATGCCTTTGTCACATCTATAACCTTAAATATTGCTCTAGCATACTTCTGTAGTCCTGCAAATGTTGAAGTTAAGATGTGATTTATAGATATTTATAGACCTGTATGTTTCATAAGATCCTGTATGTGATTTTAGTGCCCGATCCTTTGTTAGCTTAGGTACAATAGAGGAAACATTTCATCTCACTTTGACTTCATTAGTTATTCCCCTAATGATGCGGTGCAGCCTCAGTGTTGAAGGTGCCCCAGCTGTCTCCTTCAGTCCAAGAGTAAACAAGCTGAGAGCTCTCAGCAGCCGCACACACAGACCGCTGCAGCCTGTTTCTCTCCCCACCGCTAATTGACCATCGGCCAAAGGACAAACCTCGCTCCTTCTGCGGCTTCCATCCCCCTTTCGCTCCTCTTTTCTTTGTGTGTGTAACCCCCTCTCTCCTGCATCTCTTATTCCTCGCTTATCCCTCACTGCTGTTGCTAAAAATGTCACTTTGTCCGATTCCACCGTCCTTTTAAGTCTCGTAGTTTTCTTTTTCCAGTCCCCTTCAGTGGGACCGTCGCTGTCTCCAGCCTGGTATAATGAGCTGGACGGTGCCGTGGTGGGTCTGCTCCAGGTCTGGCTCGGGCTCAACCCAACTCATTACGGAGAAAACGCCTGTCCGTCCTACCTCGTCCTCCCCCTCTTGGCCTTTCTTCTTCTGTAGTGAGTGTGGAGATTCAAATGGTAAAAAGACTCAACTAAGTGGCTCAGGGATCAAAGACAGAGGCGCCGAGGCATTTCTGTCGCTACGAAAACGCCTTTTTTTGATTGATCTCACTTGATGTAGATCATGGGCCTTTTGCGAAGGAGTGCAAACTTGATTGAAACCATGGATTATATTCATTTTATACTTGAATTCATTCAATAACAGAGCCTGACCAATACAGGATTTTTGGGGCCAATACCAATACTGGGGGCAAAAAAAAGGCCAATAGCCAATATATTGGCCAATATTCAATAAACCGTTGATGTTCAATAAACTGGCCAATGTCCCATATACATGATACATAAAATAGGAACATTCATATACAACAGTGGTTCCCAGTCTAAAAAATAGCACAAAATCTTTGCAAAACTTGCTGCAATGATGAGATCATTGCATAAGGATCGTGCTGGCCAGTCAGAGGGAAACGGCTTTGAGAGGCGGGGAGCCTTAAAGCGACAGTAGCCAAGATAAAGATTTTTAGTTTATTTGTAACAGCTGCAATCTTTTGGGGGGTGGGGGGTGGACACCATAACCCACTGGGGGGTACCTTAGGTTTATGGTAAAAAAAAACTTATAAAAGATATATGGCCATAACCCCTCTTTAATATGGCACAGTATCATGTTATATCTCTGAAATAAAGGTTTTTTTTTTAACAGCTGCATTCTTTTAGGGGGGTGGGGTTGGGGGGGTGGACACCATAACCTACTGGGGGGTACCAGAGGTTTATGGTAAAAAAACTTATAAAAGAAATATGGCCATAACCCCTCTTTAATATGGCACAGTATCATGTTATATCTCTGAAATAAAGGTTTTTCTGTAACAGCAGCATTTTTTTGGGGGGTGGACACCATAAACTACTGGTTGGGTACCAGATGGATGATAAAAAAAACTTAGCAAAAATATGGCCATAACCCCTCTTTAATGTAGCATCTTATCATATTATATCTCTATAAGACTAGTTTATTTTCTTAAGTAACACACTAGTAAAAGTGCAAAGAAATATGCTTACCATCTTAGTTGAAGACAAAAAACTGACACAATCTTTTTTTTTGTAACTTTGAGCTGTGTGAGAAGGACACTTGGCGTCATTGTTACTTTATGCTGCTTTATAGAGAATTTACAGCCCTGTCCTTACCTTCTCTTTTGTCAGGTCTACAAATCAGAAAGAGAATTATGAACCTGTACTTCAACGTGACTGAAAGTGTTTTTAAATGATCTCAATAGTCCGTTTTACCTTTTCTTTTCTGTCACGTTTCATCTGAGCCAGGCAAGGTGAATTTCTGCAACTGTGGCCATGAGAGAGACTGTAAAAGGACAGAAATATATCACTTTTTTTTCAGTGTCATCTCTGGGTACAAAGCGTCACACCATGTATAGAGAGCTTTGATCCAGAAGCTTTGTATTTCTCAAGTCAGATGACTCCAGTGTCATGTCAAAGAGGCAGGTCCGGAACACTTCCATCTCATTCTCTTTCTTCACAGCAGCTCAGCCCTGACACTTTGCTTTCACTTTGACTTTATTGGTGAGACCACACAGCTGGGTGTCAGCATGCTTTGCTGTTTCTGAAGAGTTTGGTGCCACTGCCTCCCACGTACCTTTTATTAAAGAGAGTGCAAAGTCAAGAGACAAGGTATCACATCATCACAGAATCAAATACATTTAAGGTGAAAGAAATTCATTACCAGTGTGCTCTAATATCTTCTATTTGAGGAAAAAAATCAACAAGTAAAGATTACAGCCTGAGCTCCTCTATCAGCTGTAAAACTGGTGTCTCTGACATGATTTGTGATACATTATTGATGAAGATACATTGTTCACTGAGAGCTCATTCAGCTGGGATGACGCAAACCAGATTATATAACTGAAGATAAGAGAAAGAGGCTGAGGCTGCACTGCAAAACTGAAATTCAAAGAGAGGTTGGTGTCCTATTTTTGACTTTTTTTTTCTGACTTCATTAGATTTGATATGGGCTGCTTGGTGGTGCAACAGTTGGAGCTACTGCCTCATGACAAGAATGTCAACAAATGAGGGGGGTTATTCATTATTGAAAATGCTTGGCTTGATGTGCACAAGGCTGTATATGGTATTATATGAAAGATCAGGCTGCATTATATGGATATAACAGGCCTGGACCTGGTTATATCCATAGACTGTATATAGAATGGACAGCGTGGCTCCGCCTTTCACCCCTGCATAGTTGAAGTAAAAAAAATTCCTGTCACAGGCGCCAGCATCAGCCGCCATTGTGCAGCCAGAGCCTGAGCAGTAAAGAATTTGTGTGGAACCTGGTAACAAAAGAAGCAAAAAATATGTTCATTCATTTTTCTTTCGAAGGTCTGATCTCGTCTTGACTCTCTTTCCTGAAGCTTCTTAAAACCCAGATAGAAACAGCACACTAACAGCAGCTGTCAAACGTACCAAAACAAAACTTATAACCCGTTTTTTAATGTTAAATAACTCATGAAAAACCAACTTCTCAGAAAAAAAGAGGACTTGAACATACTGCAGCCAATTAACTTCTTCATAACACCACAGCGTAAGGATGTGAGAAACTTTTCTACGAGGTGTAATAATTTTTTTAAAGTTAGTTGTAAAGATTTACCACCTCACATTTGGAATACATTAGGAGACAGAGTTTTTGACCAAGCAGTTTTTGTGGAGACCTTAGCTAGCGCTAACTGTAATCGCGTTCCTGATTTTTAGTCTATGATTCTAACATACACATGAATTTGTAGTATCACTCCATATTGTTTCATTTGGTATTTCTGGAACCGGAAACTGAACTTAATCCTGACCATACCTTGTTACCATGAGTGAGGAGGGCACACAGGGGACATGAGAGCCTGCTGTACATGGATGAATCACACGGGTGGCACAAGCTGTCTATGCTTGCTGTTGATGCTGGTGTAGACTTGCTGCCTACACTATATGGAGTAGACCTTTGTGGTCATTGTGGATGAGGGTCTTTATTTTCTCAGATGGTAAAACTGCCCATTCTTCTTGGCAAAAAGCCTCCAGGTCCTGTAAATTCTTGGGCTGTCTTGCATGAACTGCAGATTTGAGATCTCACCCCCAGTGGTTCAATGATATTGAGGTCAGGAGACTGAGATGGCCACTGAAGAACCTTCACTTTATTCTGCTGTAGCCAGTGGCAGGTCGACTTGGCCTTGTGTTTTGGATCATTGTCATGTTGGAACGTCTAAGTACATCTCATGTGCTGGTGGCACTAGCTGTCTATGCTGGCTGTTCATGCTGATGTAGACCTATAAAGTGTAGACCTACTGCCTACACTATATGGAGTCGACCTGCTGTCTATGCTTCATGGCATAGAAGGGCTACAGTGTAGACTGGCAACCCTTCAAGTTCACTTTACTTAGACTTGATTTTTCATGTAGAAATTAAAAAAGAGTGGTTGAGACAAAAAGTAATCTTGTTTCAGCAACATAAGTAAATGATGGAAAAAGTTGCCTTAGTTTTTTAAGTGGATCTACCAGAACTTTCAGCAGGGTAATAGGGTAAGTGTTGGAAAATGAATGAATGAATAGGTTTTATATGAGACCAATTCATCAAACAGATCCAGAAATATCCAGATCAAGATATTAAAAAACTGAGTTTAAAAGAAAAAAAAGTGAAAATTGAGGAAAAGTTTATTTGCTGTCATTAAGACATTCACATATTGCTAAAAATAGGACAAAGACACTTGATGAGGTTTAAGTTTTTGTACTGTACAATGCACTGTTTAAATTCACATACCTAACTATAATGACGGTTGTGTAAAATGAAAATAATAAAGCACTGACACTGACCATTCTTACAGTAGCAGATCTGATTTTAAAGACCTTCCTGACACTAATATATGTGTTACAGCTCCAGAACACTGAAAGCTCAGGAGTTTCTCAGACGTTTTTCCATTCTCTGAGTGTTCAGTCAGTTGGAAAAAATGAGCGAACTTGACTCAGAGCTTGTCAGAGAATGACAGATTCCACCAAATAGACCCGGTCTCTGTCAATCACTGCCTCAAATGTAATGAAAGCCCCTTTCACACACGTACCGCTCTGAGGTCCATGATAATGTCTGGGTGGATTGCTGTGTGGGCACAAACGGCTGAACAGTTTCATAAAAAAAAGTCTGCAAATTTCTCAGGTAATACCCAGGAACATTCACCTCAGGAAAGGTGATGGACGCTGGCTTCTTTTCAGCTTTATTTTAACTTTTCTCAGACTATCTCTTCCATGTCAAGATCCTAACTTACAGAGCGTTATTGGTTTGATGCAGTGGTTTCCAGAGTGTGGCTCAGGAAACACTGTTATAGATTATGTGGATTCATCCGTCCATAAAAACTATTTACCAATCCATTTTTCTAAAAATCTTCGTTAAAGCAGTCATTGGTTTTACCACTTGCTGCATGTCTCCAACCTCTTTGAACTCCTTTATTTCCCATTTTTCTTAAACTATCATATCAATAGAGGCAAAATTGCTGAAAAATGTACCATAAAATATCTTAACAACAAAACATACTAATGATTTTCAGCTGTAAACTGTACCACAGTTTTGCTGCCATGTTCAGTTTGCTCTTGTTTTGTGCAAACGAGCTGTTAGCATCTCCAGTCTGAGTGGGGAGATAGCAGTTGTAGCCAAAATGGGATTTATGACTTATGTGATACACATGTCACATTTATGACGAAGCATAACACATCATATGTTGAAGGAGCCAACAAGAAAATGTCTTCATCTGCAAATGTAGGAAAGTGAGTCCCTACATGTTAGAGTTCAGTTTCAAACATCCGCTTACTAATTTGTTGCGCCCCTGTTTATGACTGTAACACTAATGCTTAGGTATTTTCATATTATTTAATCCACTGATATAACATCCTTAGGCCATCTGGAGGTGGCATTTTAAGTGTTGTGTACTTATACAGTTGTGCTCGTAAGTTTACATACCCTCGCAGAGTTTAAGTTTTTTTTTGGCCTTTTCTCAGAAAATATGAATGATATCACAAAAACCTTTCTGTCACTCATTGTTAATGGTTGGGTGAAGACATTTACAAAAAAAAAAACTTTACTTTTTAAATCATAATGACAACAGAAAGTACCAAAACGACCCTGATCAAAAGTTTACATACCCTAGTTCTTAATATCTTGTATTTCGCCCTTTAACACCGGTAACAGCTTGAAATTCTTTGTGGTCGTTGTGGATGAGGGTCTTTATTTTCTCAGATGGTAAAACTGACCATTCTTCTTGGCAAAAAACCTCCAGGTCCTGTAAATTCTTGGGCTGTCTTGCGTGAACTGCAGATTTGAGATCTCACCCCCAGTGGTTCAATGGTATTTAGGTCAGGAGACTGAGATGGCCACTCAAGAACCTTCACCTTATTCTGCTGTAGCCAGTGGCAGGTCGACTTGGCCTTGTGTTTTGGATCATTTTCATGTTGGAACGTCTAAGTACGTCTCATGTGCAGCTTCTGGGCTGATGAGTGCTAGTTTCCTTCAGTATTTTCTGATAACATGCTGCATTCATCCTTCCATCAATTTTAACCAATTTCCCTGAGCCGTTGTAGCTCACACATCCCTGAAACATCAGTGATCCATCTCTGTGTTTCACAGTGGGAATGGTGGACCTTTCATCATAGGCCTTGTTGACCTGCGACTGGATTCCAAAATTGGTCGACTGTGGTGTAGGTATAGGAGCCTGACTCACTAAGGCTAAAAATGCCTCAAGTTTTGTAATGACATGGAAGAAATTATGACAAATAAACATCAAATAATAATGTTGTGCCAAAATTTGATTTTGATTTAATTTTTATTTGAGGGTCCAGCCCCCAAGGTGACTGTCCGGTAAAATTATGGCCCTCTGATAAATACAGTTGGTGACCCATTCTTTATACTTTATCATAGATACTTTTTTTGTTAGTATCATGTGTTTCAGTATTAAAAAAAAGCATCTCCTTTGGTGCTACCTCTGTTTTTGATTCTGCATTTCGATGAGTAATACAAGTCACTGTTGCATGCTCATAAATAAAACCACTCACCTGAGGGTATGTGACAAGTTCAGGTGGACACTAAAGTTATATTTTGTCAAGGCTCTAATTGGCCATGAAGGGCTCACAGCGCCACCAGGGACAAGATGTTTACTCTCATCTTGTTCTTTGTCTCACGTTATTCAGGCTGTAAACATTCACCTCAATCTGTAACACAATTAATCCTCTAATATCGAGTCATTTCGGTGTTTTTCCTATTCTTTCTACTCATTCTCCAGCTATATTTGTGCCTCCTCTCTTGCCGTGGAGTTACAGCACTACTGCCTCTATTTCCTGGCTCAAACAGGCTCATTTTCCTCCAGTATTGGTATCTATCCTTCTCTCAATTACCTCTTCAAACTCCCTCATTTCCCCCCTGCTCTTACTTTCTCCAACTCATTTACAACTCTCAGTCGTGTCCTCGCCCCACGGCGCTGCCTCTCATCGTCTTGCTCTCTGTCATGTCCGCTCTGCTCATTCTCTCTCCATCTCCATCTCGGCTGCTCCATCCTTTTTCTCCCCCCTTCACCTTATTCCCAGCAGAGCTCTTGGATCGGTTTGTTCTCAAGTGGCTAATTTGACTGTTCTACTTGCCAACCAAGCAGCAGGAGCTCAGTCTGTGTGTGTGTGTGTGTGTGTGTGTGTGTGTGTGTGCGTGTGTGTTACACTTCTCCCCTGCCAGCAGCTGTTATACAACACTAGTTCTTGCCTCTACACACAAACACCTCCAAAGCCAGAAAATATGTACACACACACACACACAATCACAGCCTTGATGTGAGCCATCATGCTTTTTTTAATCACCGCCTCATTCATGCGTTGACTGTTTGCACGCTTGTGTACAGGCTTTTGCTCCATCAGCATTCATGTGAGCCGCCATGATCCTTGAACTGATGATACTTTACATCGTGTACGTTGTCTCCACAATGATGATGATGATGATGATCTGAGGGTTAAACTGCATAGAAGTCTCCTCCTCCAGTGGCCCTCATCATGACAGACAGGCAGGCAGGCGTGAAGTCAAAGCAGAGCAGCGATTGGTTCCAGCGGGCAGAGTCTAATCAGCACATCAAGCGTGAGCGACTTAAGTGGTTCTGAAAAGATGAGACACACACAAATGAAATGCATATAGAGTCACAGATGCAAATCTTATGCAAATGTGGTTTTAAATACTGAACAGCACACAAAACTGTGAGGGCTAACAGAGGTGCACTGTCGAAAAGCTATTATCATGTTCTGATGGGACCAATCTGACCCAGAGCAGCAGAGCACGAGATATGCTAACAGCCTGATGTGCTAAGCACATATCCACAGAGTCACACACACACACACACACACACACACACACACACACACACGCTGCTCATATGAGCTTGATACCTTACCTGTCAGAGGCAGGTGTGGCCTCCAAAGGCCCAATCAGTTTTAATTAACCCCTTGTGGTGATGGGGTGGAAGGGGGAGGGGTGTGGGAGAGGTCTGCTCGTCATTATGGGAGGAAGTTAATGGAGAAATAAGCAAATAAAAGAGCCTCTTCATGAAAAACACGAATCATAAGACATTAGAGGATGACTTTAAAGACAAACGGTCTGTTTGCTTTGAGGATGGGGGTATTTATCTATACATCTATTGATCTATTTATTTATAATCCTTTTAAAGCTTGGAATATAACATATATATTTGACGGATGGTACTCTCTCACTTTAGCCCCTAAAGTCCCAAATTATGCCTTTTATATTGTGCATACTGGATAATAACTTGTTTCCTCTGATGAATTTTGCACATAAGATCATTTTTGTATTATAACGATTCATTACATGGGTGTTCAAAATAAACCTGTTTCCACAAGATAATCATCTTTTGTACACAAGTCATTATCTCGTATGAACAAATAATCATCTTGTGTACATAATACAAGTATCTGCAATTGCAAACCTAATTCCCACAACTTAATATCTTTTGCGCAAACGTGGGATGAAATAGCTTTCTTGTGCAAATAATGCAAAATTATTCTGTAGGGATAAAGACAGTATCTTGTTTGCACAAGATGCACAAGAAGATGATAACCAGCAAGCACAATGTTCAAAAGGTTGGTATCTTGTTTGCGCAACATACCAACTTTTAAAGTTTGTGCATGCAAGTAAACATCTTGAATGGACAAGATGCTTTTCTTGTTGCAACAAGTTATTATGTCACACACTCAAAATACATTTTTAAGGAAAAACGTAACTATCTTGTCTGCAGAAGTTCAAATCCTGTGTGCTGTCAAATATCTTGAACGCACAAGTTCATGTCTTTTCAACTCATTTCCACAAGATAGTGATCTTTAGGGATCTTGTCATTATGATGTAGGAAGAAGTAATTATCATGTACAAGTTGCGTAATTATCTGTTGAGGATAAGTTACTATCTTGTTTGCTCAAGAATAAAACTTGAAGACCCGACCAAGGAATAATCGGGTGAAAAGAAAGTCATTATTTTGTGCACACCAGTCAAATATAAGACAAGATAAGACAAGATAAGACAAGATAACATAAGACAGGTTAAGTTAAGTTAAGTTAAGATAGTATTGAATTGATCCCCGCAGGGAAATTCAGATGTTAAAGCAGCCAGAATAAGAAAAGGGCCAGAATAAGAATAAGACCAATCAGGAGAAGCCTTAGAATTAACAACAAATTAAGATGAATACAAGTGTTGAAAATATTTTAAGATGTTTATAAAGTGTTACAACTTAAGAATTAAGATATACATAAGTGTTAGAAACTAAAAATTAAGATATGTATATAAAAAGTGTTACAAACGAAAATATCAAGAAATTTACAGGTGTAAAAAACATTATATATACATAATAAATTAAAAATTAAGATGTAAACAAGTGTTAAAATAATAAATAAAAGTGGTAAAAATGAGTTAGTTGTTTTGAATAGACAGTTGTATGAGTAGTGATTCAGCATTGAGAGTATTAGATTAAATAAATATGGGTGTAAATAAATATGGAGGTAAATAAACATGTCCGTAGGTTGTGTTGACATAAGATATTGTTTTATTTCATGACAAGTATCTGGTTTTCACATTCAATAAAGCCATCTTTGCTTATTTATTCCTTATTCAAACATGACTTTTCAATCAGGAAAATAAGCTACGGTAGATATCAAAGATGTCTTGACCCTTTATCTGATAAATGAATATTTATCCTGAATTTGGTCATTTATATAAATCTGTTTTGACAAATGACAGCAACACAAACACATGAAGAGCCTGATAGTGACTCTGTATGGATTGATGGTGTTTACCTATTTGACACACCTCAGACACACGCACAATCACCAACACATTGACCTCATATGCATTATTGAGAGCCTGATGGTTAGTTCAGCGAAGGCCTGGTAGATTAGGTGTCACTCACAGTCACCCTTATATAATCAGGGCGGATTTTCTCAGAAGCCTAGTATGAGGTCACTGCCAGTAAACTAGTATTAGTGAGTCACTCTGACAAAACTACCAGAACAAACTATGGCGGCATGTTGTCTTTTTTTTTCTACTATAGGTTTACTTTCATGTGGGGCAGCTTTGAAAACTTCATGTTTCTGAAACGTCTTCACTGCAGAGCTGGAAGTTTGTGATGAAAATAAAATCTGGTTTTGAAATGTACCTGTATGCATGTATACTTTAAGTGTCTTTGTGCAGGATTTCTAAGAACCCCCGCATTCAGCTGTCAAAGTGTGTATGCATATGTGTTTGTGTGTGTGTGTGTGTGTGTGTGTGTGTTGTGCATAGATCCCCCGGTGAGCCAAATGCTCCACCGCTTCACAAAGCAAATCGCAGCTAATCAAATAAGAGCCCTCAGCAGCGTGCAGACACAGGGGGAAGAATGGGAGAACGGGGTGTGTATATGTGTGTGTGTGTGTGTGTGTGTTTGCCTGGATGAGGGGGTGGTGGAGGCAGTCTAGTGGCTTCAAGAGGTCTTAGATAGTAGGCAGGGGTGGAAGGACAGACACACACACACACACACACAAGTACATAGTCCTGTCGTACAAGCCCAGACAAAGACATGTTGATAAATGCTCGTATAATTATAATAAATAACTTAACAACTCCACAGGTGTGAAACATTATTGTAGAAGTTAAGTGAAAATCAATATCCTGCACCTTTTTTTCCCATCTCTTCTCTTTTCCTCTGCTCTTCAGTTACTCCTCTCAGCTTTCTCAAGATTTTCTAAGTGACCTTGTGTGAGGAGAAATGAAATGCCGATGGTGACAAAGGCTGATTGCAGATAGCATTTGAACACATGCAATAAATGTTCAGTTCATACACAAGTAATACTCAAACAAAGGGACTCCAGGGGGGAGCATGCTTGTGCAGTTTCCAGGGGGATTTGGAGGTAAATATTGTGTTGAAGCTCATGAATTTGAAAATGAATATATCAATTTGATTAGAAAATAGTATTTATTTCATCATGTGGGCATGCTAAAAAAAAAAAAAAGAAAAAACAAAACATCCATAGGCAAGACATCTGTGTGACCCTGATATGCAGTTGTTCAGGCTAAGGCTGAATGATTTTTCAAAATTAATTTCAATGTGATTATTTTTTCCTGTCTTGTGATTGTGACTTTTTGTGCGATTATTTCTAGGTTCCCATCTTCTCTGTTTTCAAACAAACACATTGTAGAACATGAACAATTACATTAATTACAGAACAACAACCCACTACCACTACAACTGAGACTGATTTTTGTCCATTGTAGTCACTTTTGACTCTTTTTTTTTGGGTCACTTTTGGACCGTTGTGGACCATTTTCCATGTTCATTTTTCATATTCAGTCCTAATTTTCTTGCAAATGTTGTCTCTGTTTTTTGCCTATTCTTGACACTTTTTACTCTCTTACCCCCTTTGTACCTTGTATTTGTTTCTTTTTTTGCAACAAGCTGACTATTTTCAGAGTTTGACAGCAACTTTCAGCAACTCCAATATCTTCCCTCTATTTTCCAGGTTCACTCCCATTGTCTTGCCTCTTTTTTTGCCCATCTTTGACACTTTTCACTCTGTTTCACCCCTTATGGACTTTTTTTTTGCAACAAGCTGACTATTTTCCAAGTTTGACAGCAACTTTCTTGCCATTTTTGTTGCCTTTGTCCATTTTTTCCACTTTACAATGTTTTTCATCACTTTTTACATCATTTATGCTACTTTCTGAAAATATTTAAAGTTTCCTCAAAGATTTCTCTTACTTTGGCCATTTTAGTTCCTTTTAACTCTTTTTTGCCACTTTTGAACCATTGTTTTGTACCTTCTCTCTATTTTCCAGGTTCACTCCCAATTATCTTGCTTTATTTCCCCATTTTTAACACTTTTCACTCTTTTTTGCCCCCTTTGGACCACATTTTGCAACAAACTGACCATTTACCAACTTTAATCCCAACTTTCTTGCCATTCTTGTTGACTTTGGTCATTTTTACCACTTTCTACCACATTGCATCACTTTTTTTCACCATTTTTGTCACTTTCTTAAGTTTTTAAAGTTTCCTCCAAAGTTTTTCTTGCTAATCTTTTGGGGGGGGGGGGGGGGGGGGTTGGGCCATTTTAATCACTTTTCAGTCTTTTTTGCCACTTTTTGCTCCTTTTAGAGCATTTCCAAGTTTCATACAAATTTAAGTACTCATTTTTGTTGCTTTTTGGCAATTTTTACTTCCTCAAACCAAGTTTTATTACTACTCTTTGCTGTTTTTGCCTCTTTATACCACTTGGATTTTTTCTTTTGTAAACGTAGTTTTAACAGTTTGTCTCATTGCTTGAGCAGGGTTGAGTAACTGTTTCTCATCAGGATTGTAGACTAAAACAAGTTGATTAAGATGACCTTTCCCATGAGCGAGACCATTCCTTTTCGACAGAAGTGAATCCACAAACTGTAATTTCCCAGCCTCAGGACTAAAGGTTGCACTTCTTAACTCAAACTTGGTGAACTGTTGGTGACTATGGATTGTGGAGCTCATCGGGGGTCCAGCCTTGAGTTTCCTGGCCCAGAACCAGGAAGAGCAGCAGGCCAGATTCAAGAGGTTGGTCCAGACTTGTTTTCTGCTCTGCTCCTTGGCACACATATTGACGCTGTGTGAGTGGCAGAGCTCCAGCGCTATCCTGGCTTCTTTTCTGCGCTGCACCGTGCTCACCCTCCTGACACGCTGCCCTCTGGCTCGCCTTCTATGAGTGGGCATGAGTGAGTGCGAGCGTTTGACCGTGTGAGGGTTCATGGAGTTGTATCTGAGCGCCTGAGTAATCTGTGACTGGCTTGAGTATGTGTGTTATTGTCTCTATGCTATGTGTGTGTGAGTGTGTGTGGCAGCTGTGTGCCCTCCTCCTGTCTGCCTGTGGGACAATCAGCCGCTCCCCGCGACCACAGAGACCGAAGGCACAGGACAAGAATGTCTTTCACTGACCAAGCATTGGATGCCAAGGTGCACACATAGTGGTTTTAGTAAACACAAAGCAAAAAGGGCACATATATGCACACACACACACACACACACACACACACACACACACACACACACATACTGCATTAGTATTGCTGTATTAGTTTCATTGCAAAGGTGTCATTTTCATAGTGAAATGTGCTGTGAGGAAACAAACCTGAAGACTCATCACTGACATCAAAAAGTAAAACATCTGGCCCTTAACATCACACCCAATTCTGGCCTATTTACTACGCTATATTTTAGAGCTTATAACTGTAGAACCATTAGGTCAAAATTCATTAGTAACACCTCATTTGAAAAATATTAAAGTCTCTAGTTTCAGAAAATGTTTTTGTTTTTTTCTTTTCACTTTTTATAACCAATTATGAACATCATTAGCTTCAAGATGCTTCATGCCAGACATAAAACATCTACCACATCACTTCTACGCCTGCTCATCTACATCTGGGAGTAATTTGAGCTTTTTAGGTAAAACCTTGTAGAAGTTAAAGAGTTTTTAGTCTGAGATGCGTCCTCATTTTCTACAGTCTAGTCTGATGACTTTGCGCACACAAAACCAGCTGTATCAGTGCTCAGTGTCCTCTTTGCAGTCAACTGTATTCTCTCCATGAAAAGGTTCCCTAAAAGTTATGAAAACATAGCTCCCAGTCATGGATTGAATCGCTCCTGTTGCTCACATGGAAATAAATGATTACACAACGAAAAATAGATTTTTTTTCGGCAGTCTGTCTAGCCACAGGAGGCTTTGTGTAAACGGTAAGGCTATTGGTTACTGTACATGTCAGTGTTAGGGCTGTTAGCTGATAAACAAGCCTGTTGGGAGGCTTTTATACAACTGCAGCTCAGGCTACTAGCCAGTCAGGCAGAGAGCACTTCTTGTATAAATCAGGCTCTCCTGGCATCAAATCTCTGTGTATTGAAATGGGGGGGGGCTTTTATCTTGTAGCTAGAAGAAGTCTAAGAAAATGAAATATGCTAAGCTTTGTTAGATTCATGAGGAGGAAATGCTCTAAGACTGTGAAGCTGTTGTTATTGATGAGAACGGACACGACAGACAGACAAACAACGGACTTTACAGGAGAAATTTCACCACTTGGAATAATTTGATGAAACAATACTTTTGATATGTTTGAACTCTGGATTCCTCTGGTGGAAAGGAGAGTGAATATTCAGGGTACGGGCGTCAGGATGTGACGTAATGACCCCAAACAGGGAGGACATCTCAGCTGTTGTGATCAGAGTTGTGGTGTTGTCTTTTTTATCACTTTGCTCCACTCAACATTTTGCTGTTGCTCAATAGCAGGCTGTTACTTTAAATTCAGACTCTGGCAAAAGCAGCTGTAATCATAGCAGAGAGAGAGAATATAAAGAGAGAGCAGTGAAAAGATGGGGAAGGTCTGATTTAAAAACATCATGTTGCAGCAGAAAAAAATCTACAAACTGAAAACTACTTCACAGAAAATACAGCTGTGTTTGAAGATCCTGCTTTAACTGAATTATTCTCTAGTATAGAATGATTTCCAATATAAGTAGATGTGTATTCGTCAGAGTGGTTGCTGTTTTGCATGTAGTCAAAGATTAAACGTGAAGACCTCACAGGAAACAATGGGACATATGACACCCATCATCTTCCCACTGGACATTCAGTTCTTGGCACAAACACAAAGCGTTGAACACATGGGTGACCAGTGTTAAACAATCCCCATCACTGACAGACTCCGTCATCCACCAGGCTGTCCCTGCTTTATTTTAACAAGCAGCAGCAGAGAAACAGGCTGTTATTGTCAGTTTCCTCTTCTCAGCGCTGGAAAAACGTAAAGGTCAAGGCCCACATGAGAAAAGTACTCTGAGTACTCGCCGCATAGCAGACGCAATGAAAATGGTTTATGATGTTGCTGCACCCTGTTGTGGATGTCTCCTCCTGAGTGCATGCTCTCTCAGTTTCTCTGGAGAGAGTCGTTACAGACGAGCGGCAGAAAAGGACGAAACAGATCCAAAAATGGAACGTGACGCACATGCGATGAGCGCTCCTATAGCAGGGGAATAAAACATCTGTAGCCTCCAATAACCCCCTATATGTATTCAAAGCTGCCATCTGTGTGTGCAGTTGTGTCTGCGCTCATTTACACACCTGCCTTTGTCTGCACTGCATGCCCCGAATAAATAAAATTACCACATCAAAACTGAAACAAATGTAGAGGGTTTCTGTGCGAGTTCATGTGGCGTTAGAGAATAGGGAGGCTCGTCCTCATTAGTCATCAACACACTCAGAAGAATAAAGGCTCCTGAGGACAAAGACGGACAGAGATGAGTCTTGTATTGAAGGGAGTGAGTAGTGATCCTGTGTTAACTGTATGTAAATACGACTGTGTTCAGAACCTGAAACCCTCATCTCTGTGAATGAAAGAAACCCCCCCCCAAAAGCAACAGATAGCTCCTTTTACTCTAATTGACCATCCGCAATTCCTCCCAAAATGGAAGACAGCAATCTGAATGGAAGCTCATTAGCATGTCATACATAAACAACAGGTCTTTGGAAGAGTATTAGGGTGTGTTTCCTGTCTAAGCCCCTCCCCCTCGTGTGTGTGGAGGAGCAGGACAGGATGGTCAGACTGCTGCTGATTTCATCCTCCCCTTTTTTCCCTTATCAATATGTGATGAGGCTTTGGAAACCAGAGATGGAGCAACTTTTCTGGCCCAGTCCAAGTGGTAAACGTGGCTCAAACAAATGGAAACTGGTTTAAAAAAATGAAATTGATACTAGTACTTCTTTATTTTGGTTTTGTATTCATGGTACTTGTGTGTGGGTACCCAGGTTTTGTGACTTGCACCCTGATTTTGCAATGTGCACATACCTATTTGTGCTTTCTATATGTAAAATAAGAAAAAATCAACATATAAATGCAAAACATGAATACACAAATAAAAATAAAACATTGGCTTTGTTGGGATTTTTTTTTTTGGCCTGTTTATAATTTTGAGATTAATTTGTCAAAATTATGAGGAGTCAAAAGAGTCAAGAGTCAGAGAGGTTGAAATTTTGAAACAATGAAGTCAAACTTCTGAGTTGATTAAATCACATTTTAAGATTAAAAAGTCAAAATTATGAGATAAAAGGCAAAATTATTTGAGAAAGAGTCAAAATGTTGACACTTAATAATTGTAAAATTTTAAGATAAGTTGAAATTTTGCAATGATTAAGTTGAAGTTTTGAGGAAAAAGTCAAAATTACGAGATCAAAAGTCAAAGTTTCAAGATAAAACATCAAAATTTTGTGATAAACCATCAGAGCTTCAAGATAAAAAGTCAAAACTTTGAGTAGATGAAGTAAAAATTCAAAGATAATTGAGTCAAATTCCGCAAGAAAATAAAAAGTTTGAGAGAACTGAGTCAAAATAATGAATAAAAAGTCAAATTTATGAAAGTGAAAGTCAAAATTTCGAGATACTTGAGTCTGGATGTCTAGAAAAAAAAGTCTAAATCATGATTTTAAATGTCTAAATTTAGTGACAAAGTCAAAATTTTGTGATCCAAAGGCAATATTTTGAAAAGAATCCAAATTTTTGAATGAATGAAGGTAAAAATAATGAGAATCAAGTTAAATTTTAAGAGAAGGAGGGGTCAAAATTATGATTGGAAAATTCAAAAGTCTGAGAAAGAAAGTTTAAAAAAATTGCAGACAATGAAGTCAAGATTATGAGATAAGATCAAAATAACTCAAAAAGTCTACTTCTTTTCAGAATAAAAAGCCAAAATTATGAGATAAAAAGTCAAAGTTAACAGATACAAAGTCAAAGTTTTGTGATAATCAAGTCAAAGTTTCATTATGCAAACTTTTATCTCATTGATTTGACTTTTCATCTGATTTTTTACTCAGTATTAGCAAAAAGAATCTCAGCACATCTAGTTTTTGACTTTTATTACTATCTGGGGAAAACGACTTCTATACCAACAGGAGGTTTTCTTCATGTGCCTCTTGCACCGATGAGAACATTAGGAGTATCAGTGTGATCTCACACTTATTTGTACATGTAATCACTCAGGCTCAGGGGTTCCTCAGGGGCCATAAAATGGGCTTAGGGCGTTTCCCCACTGCCCTTTTTTCTTCTGTGTCACAAAGAAGAATCTAATTAATGAGGGACCCCCATCATGTATCTCCTATCAGAAGAATAGCTCTGTGGCTATCCCCAATAAATGAGTAGTTGAACCCTCTGTCTGTGTCCTGCTGGGAGGGGCACGTCTTTAGCAAAGCTGGTTGACCTTGTATACGCCTGGCTCTAATCAGGAGCAGACCAGAGGGTGCCATGATGGCAATAAAACAGCAAATACACCCTCTATTCGGTCTCTGTCTCTGCCCCTGCCCTCCTCTGTGTAACCTAAGCTAACACACAAGAACAGGCATGATGCAGAGCCCCCAGAGGGGCACCATGAAGGAGGTTATAAAGCATTATAGGCTGCGTTAGCCCGCGGTGACAGCGCGGCTTGTTGCTGCTCCTTTGAGCAGGTCCGCGTGCTGGGCACTCCCAGCTTCTCATCCGCTGGTTTGAATAGAACCACGGGGCTCTGGCTCCACAGAGATAGTGTTATCTGGGCCGACACTGGGCCTCCATCACCGCGTATACACACACACTCAGGACACTCTGCACACATTAATGTGAGGGAGACAAAGGAACCTGTGGACAGCACAAATATAAGAGCACATGAGCAACTGAGGACAAACCAGGACAAGTGTGAAAGTTCACACACTTCGAGGAACCATAGATGCACCTTGAATGTGACTTTAACACATTATTTTTCTGCATATATTGTCTTTTAATCAATGCACTTTATTTCGTTTCCAACCCCTCAGGACCCTGTTATCACATTTCTGCCTCTGTGACCCATGATACAACATGTATTAAAACTTTGAACTCTGAGCTAAAGGAAAAGTGTGTATGTCCTTTTTGGTGACATCACAACATTACACCCATTGAAAACAACTGCTTTCATGACTTGTCATCTTTTTATACTTACTTTAAATGTCCTTTTATTTTTACTTCTTACCTTTTGATTTAAAACTGTTAATTATATACTTTGACTTTCAATCCAAACCTGTGCAATTTATGTAGTAATTTGACATTTTGAACCTTCTTATTTTGAAATTCTAACTCATTTTGAATTTTTAGCTCTAAAATTTTACATTCTGTCCATATTTTTGTCTCTATCCCTTCAATCTGACTTGTTCTTTCAATATATTGACTTTTAATGTTCTAAATTTGACTTTTTAAATTTTGACTTAATTTTTTTTCAATTTTTATTGTCTTTTTGAATCCATTCTTGTGGCTTTTAATAACATATTTATATTTTTAAAATCTCATTTCAGAATTTGATCTTTTTATTTTTTAATTTTTGAACACACGTTTATGTATCTCAAGTCTTGAATTTGACATTTTGTCCATATTTTTGTCTTTCTGTGTCCTCAATTTGACTTTTTCTTTGCATATATAAACTTTTAATCTTCTCAATTAGACCTTTCAAATTTTGATTTCAATTTTTTAATGTTTTATTTGGTCTTAAAATCCATTCTTGTGGCGTTATATCACCTGTTCATATTATAAAAATTGCATTTCAGAATTTTATTTTATTTTTTTAAATTTTATTTCTAACATAAATCTGACATTCTGTCCATATTTCTAACGTTTTCTCCAAATTTGGGCTCTTTCTTTCCTTATTTTAACATTTTATCTTTCAACTTTAAGTTGTAAATCAATTGTTTTGACTACAAATCCATACATGTGACATTTTATCTCCTAATTTCAACTTTTAAAATCTCAGCGTTTGGACTTTTTCACCCATAATTCTTTATAAATTGTCACAACCTTTTACACTTGCATTTAAACAATACTTCTGACTTTTTTTTTTTTTTTCAATCAAAATCATAACACAAATAACCAAACTTCTTGCACAAATACCAAGTTTGGGTATTATATCTTTTAGGTCCCAGACAGAAAGGATGAATAAAAAATCACATCAAAGCTCCAGTCTAAAGGGGTTAATGCACAAATTACAGCAAAAGTTTTCCCATGATATTTGGCTTAGAGTGATTTTTTTTTATATCCTGAACTTAAACAATGAAGTGACCCATAGTCCTAAAACAGGTCTAAGTGACCTGTAGGATCAGCCTCCACGTCAGCTGGAGTCATTTTCCTCACACAGGGTGGCTGCTGGTCACACGCCTGGGCCTCGGATCAGCCCGTCGACCCCGCTGTTTGCAGGAATCTGAGTTATTCCACCCATTCCTGGAGATCTCCACACATGAGCCGCTGCCGCTGGGAGCAGTGAGCCTGAGGTACGGGGGGATAAGCCGCATTTCTGAACTTTTCCTCTTATACGATTTCAATTAAAAAGAGATTTGAGGTGGAAAAGCACATTTTCATACGTAGTGGTATGCGAACAAAATCCTGGAAAAGAGGAAGGAAAAATGTGGTGGGTTTAAGTTTGAAGGTTATTTTTGATGAATCTAAGTTAACAGTATGTAAGCGAGTAAGTATGTAAATTATATTTAGAAAAGCATCTTTCATTGAGCAGGATCACAAAGCGCTTCACAGAAAAAAAATTATGGAAATGAGACCACAAAAGCATAAACATAAAAATTAAATCATAGTATAATAAAAATATCTGTACAAGGAGAGTCAAAGTCCTGCTTAAATAAATGTGTCCTAAGTGTCAACAGAAATAACTTAAAGGGACTGTGAGGACTTTCTGAGTGATTCTGAAAAAGTCTCATCTCTGAGCAAAACCACCAGTTTAAAATGAGGTTATCAGCACTAAAAATGTTATTTCAAAGTGCTATTTCTCAGCTACTGGATGAGGTTGTGAAGGACTAAGTTGATTGACTACACATTAAAGTCTCAATGGTAACACCATGCCAGCTGAGAGTTTAGGAGAGAGAAGAGAGAACCGTGTATTTCTCTGCTGAATTTTATTAGTGATTCACAGTGAAAATAGGAGCTGGACTGTCTGTTAGAAAAGAAACAAAAGAGCACAAGAATGTTAAAAAAGAGAGCGCTAGAGCATCAACAAAAGGCTAAAGCATGAACCAAAGGCTAAACTATGAGCTAAAGGGTAAAATAAGAGCTAAAGGCTAAACATAAGCTTAAGGCTATAACGTGCTCAAGGCTGAAACACAAGCTGAAGGCGAGAACATGAACCAAAGGCTCCAACACTTTCTAAAGGTTCAAACATGAGCTAAAGGCGAAAACAAACTAAAGGCTAAACTATGAGCAAATGGCTAAAAAAAACGTATGGCTAAACTATGAACCAAAAGCTAAAACACAAGCATGAGGCTAAAGTTAGCGCTAAAGACCAAGCACAAGCTGAAGGCTAAAACACGGGCTGAAGGCAAGAACATGAAACAAAAACTCTAACACTTTCTTAAGGTTCAAACATGAGCTAAAGGCAAAACACAAGTTTAAGGCTCAAATAAGAGCTAAAGGCTAAACTATGAACCAAAGGCCAAGTACAAGCTGAGGGCATGTTTTAACATGTGCTTAAGGCTGAAGCATGAACCAAAGGCTCTATCACTTTCTAGAGGTTCAAACGTGAGCTAAAGGCTAAAATAATAGCTAAAAACTAAACTATGAGCTAAAGGCTAAAACAAATTTAAGGCTTAAATATGAGCTCATGGATAAAATGCAAGCTTGAGGCTAAAATAAGTGCTAAAGGCTAGACACAGGCTGAAGGCTAGAACACGTTCTTAATGTTGAAACAGGAGCTGAAGGCGAGAATGTGAACCAAAGGCTCTAACACTTTTCTAAAGGCTCAAACATGAGCTAAATGCTAAATCATGAGCCAAGCTGTTGGTGATAATATCCTCTCCTGTTCACATGCAGCAGTTATTCTGCAGTGATCTGTTCAAACCTGAGTCTATCTCTAAAATGAAGGTTATGTTTGCTCTGCTTGGTGAGGTTGGAGTTGGTAGATGAACACTGGTAGGACACAATCAGGATTTACTAAGGTTACACGTTACAGACATGTATCAGAGCACTAAGCTGTGAGTAGTGTCAAATGTAGCCGGCTACTAAACTACGCTACAAACTCACAAAGTTTGCTTGTTGTCATATTTCAAACACAGGTCTACGTGACTGTTGATAAATACATTACCTCTAAATAAAATGTGAGAGATGTGAGTTGTTAAGCTTGACTTGGTCATAGCCAATCAGCTGCGTTCTGGACTGATTAAAGGGGATGGAAGGAGAACTTACCAGAGCAGGTGAAGAGTGAGTTGTGATAGTCCAGATGGGATGAAACAAAAGTATGGATGATCATTTCTGGATCAGAACTTTCCACAACAGACCTAAGGTTAGCGATATTTTGTAAATGGAAGAAACATGACCAATAAAAGAGTGTAATGTGGTGATCAAATATGGCCTCAAGTTCAGACTGAACAGCAGAAGAGAGGGAACCAGTGCCAAAAATAATTTGTTTTACTGCATTAATGTAATGTTTTAGCCACTTTTAATCAATACATATTCAATCTGGAGCCAATATGAAACATAGTTCCATAAGAAAAGCTGTGCTGTCCTTTGACATTGATTTCATTCCCAGCTTTAGTGATGTGGAGTTTTCTCTTCTGTTGATTGAAACATTTCTTTCCCTCTTGTCAAACTCAATTGGCTTTTAGAGAACACAGTTGCAACTTTCAAAAGTATTTGCTGGAGAAAACTCCATAAAAACTTTGACAAAGTGATTTGTCTGTCTGTGACCTGGCTCCACGTTCTCTTTCCACACCTCTGACCTCCTGTGGAGCAGAGACAGAGAGACAGTCATGGCCCAAAGCGTTCTGACAGGCAGAGCTTTACAGTTTGAACATGTAGCCTGAGGACAATGATTGCTGCTCTTTTAAACTCTGGGCCTTTCTGACCTTTAGCTTTGGTTTAGCACAGGCAGATCCACTATGTTTTCTGAATAATTATTTCATTCTCTTTCATCATTGACACTCATTGTTATGTTTTGTGCCTCACTTCCCTTGCATCTCTTGTTTTCTTTTTTAAAGTTGCAGAATTTCTCAGTTCTCAGTTTGGGTTTAGACCTAGACAACTTCATGGATTGTGAAGCAGTTTTTTTCCCCTCTGTAACCCGTTAACCTGCCTTCAGGCCATTTTGACTTTGATTCAAATACAGAGCCTTGTAGATTCTGTGAGATGTTTGGAATATCAATACAGCAGTAGGTGCGTTTCCATTACCCTTGGAAAAGCGCAAAATTTAAATAGTGCTATAAAAAACTGGTAATGGAAACACCTGAATCACAAAAAACGCTTTCACAAGGTGGGTCTGTAGACGTTTCGACATTCAAATATATCGCAAAAGGGCAATGGAAACACTTTTTTCGCAATTATACGTCACAGGGCGTGACCTACCTGGTCACATGATCATTTCTCTGTGAGTAAACATGGCGTGCTATGTTTGGACAGAGGAGGAGACGGAGACTTTTATCGCAATTATTTTCGAGAAAAACATAAACATAAACTAAAACATTAAAATAAATAAAACATAAACATCACTACACCTACACCCAACAGGTTTTGAGCGTCCATCTTCCAGCAGTGAAATCTCGTGAGATGATGTTTGATGAGAGTTACGGCGCTCCTGCCTAAAACAACCTTCAATGGAAACATGTTCAAAGCGCAAATGTACTTTGTCGAAATTTTAGGAATATCGCTTTTATTTTGCGAAAAACTGTAATGGAAACCCAGCTAGTGTCAAGATTATAGTCTTTTAGATTGGCACCTTATTGGACCAACTGGGTCGACGGATGGTCTCTTCAGAGTCCCACTAACACGCCTTCTTAGTGGACATTTTTTATTTATTAATGTCTGATCGTTTTAAATTTCGTAACTGAGTTTGTAACTAAGTTTTAACATTAAAAATATTATTCTGTATATATGTATCTTTCTTTCTTTATTTATTTGTATCTTTATTGAATTACACTCTAATCAAACTATTTTGGAGATGATTATGTGGCCCACTTGCAATACGTTCATGGCCCACCATGGGGCCACGGGCCACAGGTTGGGAATCACTGTCCTATTGTACTGGGTGAGAGATAACCACAACCTTTTTTTTTTTGTTTTCGTTTGTTTTTCCAACATATCTCTTATTTTTTAAAATACTGACCTCTACCCAATGGTTGGAGTGTCACTTAATGTTTATCCTTTGAAATCTAGTACAAACACCACAAATAGTAGAAAAGATCAAGTAAAATGCTAATTTGGAAAGAAATTACTCATAAATATCCAGGGCATTGATGAGTTTTGATTTCTTTAAGTATGCAGCAAAATATTGAGCAGTTTTGTTTCAACAAAGAAAATATTGCATGAAAAACTGTTTTTGTAAATTTTTCATCTTGACTGAAGTGCAACTACTAAAAATTCTCACATTCATTTTTACTTGTGTTCAAGTGCTACTGTGCAAAGCATTCATTTTGCAATGAAAATATAAAAAAACAAGCGCAAAACTAAGAGAAATTTGTATGTCCTCAGTGTGTCATCCTAACAACTCAGCACTTTGTTTGAGGAGGTAGTTAAAGGGTTAAAATATCAAATGTGCTGTTACGCTATAGGCTGTATTTGCTGTTGGCTTATAAGGAAACATGAGCTGATATTGTACAGCAACATGCTATCATGTATCTGACTCTGAATGGTTCAGTGTGAGTCCAGACTTGTCCATGTTTCTTTAAGATAAACTCTGACAAACCTTTATCTCTTACACATAACAATTCAGAAACACCAGCAGGGATTTTGTTATATTTCCTCTTTATTTGACACCATTTATTGCATCGGGGCATGATTGCATTGTTAAACAGCTTAAAAAAGTACAAATGAAAACAACAGGGTAAGATTGTAGAGTCGGTATCAAACTTGATCAATAAGATACATTATGAAAATCCTCAGTAGGTTCAATTTACATGAATCCCTCCAAACAATTTGCCATTCAAATCTTAAACATATTTTCAATTTTATATTTGAGAACTCAAACAGTACAAATAAAAAAAGACATACACAAATGGAATCAAGAAAGAATAAATGAAAATCCATCACCCAGTGACAGAAAACAAAACCCTTGTAATAAATCAGCCAGAAACACCAAGAAACTGCATAATCCTTATAAACAGATTTGGCGAAATATAATCAATTAACGTTGAGTTTATGTATATTTTAAAGAAAAACACCATATCTAAGATTAAAAAAACTCTTTCCATGTTCACTTATTGCAGTGCTGAGCTCTTCATAGGAACTGATACAAACAACGACAGATGCATCACTGCCTTTATGGTCAGTAATCTTTAAGAAAATCAACATTTTATGATGAAAGAAAATAAAATTCAACCTCCTGAAAAAAGCTGTCCCATTTTCGCAAAATTGCTGTCTATCAAAGTGCATAATGTTTCAATTGTAAAGTCAATGTCAGGACAGTGAGGAGCCCCTGAAGTCCAAAGGATGGCATTTATTTATTTTCATCTTGCGCGTCCTATATAACTATCTTGTTTGAACAA
This sequence comes from Thalassoma bifasciatum, assembly GCA_008086565.1. NCBI lineage: Eukaryota > Metazoa > Chordata > Actinopteri > Labriformes > Labridae > Thalassoma > Thalassoma bifasciatum. Next base: position 29,743 of record RPOG01003747.1, on the reverse strand, counting down.
GTTGTTGTCTGGTGCACACTTTGTTTGCTATTTTCATTCACATAGTAATAAGTTCTGCATTCAAGACATCAACTTGAACAGAAAAAATACTTGTGTGCAACTGATATCTTGTGCCTACAAGTTGGTATCTTGCACATTAGTTAATATCTTGTATGCACAGTTTTATATCTTCTGTGCAAAAATTGCTACATTGTGCACAGAACATCAATACAGTATTTTGTGCACAAGTACCCATAAGATCATTTTGAGTGCATGCAAGATAGCATCTTGTTCCTATCCTATCATTTTAATTTGGGCACAAGATCATGAACTTGTCCCAATGGGATAACACCTTGTGTGCACAGTATAATATCTTTTACCACAAGTTATCATGTTGATTGCGCAAGATAATTGATATTTTCCCACAGGATGACATCTAGTGTGCACAAGGTAATATCTTTGTAAACAAGTTAATTATGTTGAAATTCTTCAGTTGCACCGATTTGGGCTATTCAAAAGCAAAATGTTAAGACTGATGAGGAATGGCGTGCTTTTATAGGGTTTTCCCCCAACTTTTGTGTTTTTTAAACTATTCTCAATTTTCTGAACATTTTTGGCCCATTGAAACGAATGGAGAATGAATGAATAGAGCCAAAAGCTATAGTGTTGCAATGCGATGCTCAGCATTTCAACATGAAACACTTTCTTGCAGCAAGAAAGTGCTTCATGTTAGAATGGGACTCAGCATTTCAACACTAAGCTGAGGAAAACCGACAGTTGATATGCAATGCTGAGCATTTCAACGTCCTGCATTTGCTGAAAGTAATGCGGGACCCCCTCTAGCTCATACAAGCTTGCAAACGCACAATATAGGTAACAACTTGTCGCCACAAAGTAGTGTCTTAATTTGTTGAACATTTTCGGCCCATTGAAATGAATGGAGAATGAATAGATAGAGCCAAAAGCTGTAGTGTTGAAGTGCGATGCTCAGCATTTCAACGTCTTGCATTTGCTGAAAGGAAAGGCGGGGCCCTCTCTAGCTCATACTGGTTTGCAAATGCACAATATTAGTAACAACTTGTAGGCACAGAGTGGTATCTTGTTTCCAAACGACAATATCTTGTTCCAGTTATATAACTCAACTGTGTGCACAGGAGGATTACAACATGTGCAGTTGGTTATTTTGTGTGCACAAGATAACAAACCTTCCCAAAACATAACAACTTGAGCATACAAGATGATATTTCACTAGCACATGACAGTTACATGATACGCACAAGATAATCTTCTTGTTTCCACTGGAAAACAACTTGAAATAAAGAAATTAGACTTCAGGGGCTGAACTCTGCTCCTCCTGTTTTTGCAATACAGAAGTGTAGACAAATGGCAAATGTTCATGCCTCGCTTAATGCTATATACTTTAGTGAATATATATTAAATTGACTATATAACAAAGTCATAAGAGACTACTTTCAGACTATGATTTTAAGTGTGTCCTCGTCTTGCACTGATAACTCCGATCATCACAAAACAAAGACAACTGAGATGAACGACAGGTTTTTTTTTTTTTTACTGCATGTTAGTAGAAAAAGTTCAATGCTGATGTAGCAAAATAGAGTCGTGCGTGTCTCCTCAGTCCAGCAGTGCTTGTTGTGGAGTGCTTTGAAAGAGGACGGTTGGGTTTCCTTTGCTTTTTCTCCTCTTTTTGTCATCATTTTATACATCAAAAATGAAAAAATCAGCAACAAATCGCAGCAATTCAGCACTAACTTGAAGACATTCCCTTGTTTCTATCAGCTGTTATAGTTCCAGGAAAAACAAGATATGCAGTTTCTTGTTTTAGCAAATAACTTTTCATGATTCCAGAGCTAAAACTTGCTGTTTGTTGATTTACAGAATGTGATAATCCTTTTTTATTCTGCATTTAGCTTTTCTTGCAGTATTGTCTGCCTATTGTTCCGAGGAAACAGGAGTCAGAGGCAGAAATAATCCCTTATCACGCTGCTTAACAACACACACAGTCGAATAAATCCATTTTTGAGGGAGTCGTTATTATGAGCTGAGTTCAGAGCTCCACATCCAGAGAGTGTTTTGAGATATTTCTTGTTTTTATTAAACAGAATTGAAAGTATTTGCTGCAGAATCAGTTTATTGCAGTTTTTGGAGACAGGGATGTGACCGCGATGAAGGTCAGGTCAGTTATTAGAGCTGATGAGGGGATTAGGGTGGAGATAATTAGAAGTCAATGAGGTCTGGGGTCGAAGGTCACAGATAGGCCTCTACTCTGTCCCATGGCTGCATCTCTGTAAAGAAGCCCTCACACAAACCAAAGCCCTGATCCAGCGTCAGAGGAATCGTCTGCGCCTCTTCTTTGATCTCCTCCCACGGCTGCAGCACCACCTCCTCCGGCTGCTCGGGGAACAACGCGGCGGGTTCGTCGAAGTGCTGCTGCTGCTGCTGCTGCTGCTGCAGGTGCTGCTGACTCTGCAGCAGCTGATCCTCCAGCTGCTGCAGCGGCGGGAGCTGAGCCTGTCCCATGGAAACGGCGTTCATATCCATGTACGTGTAAGACTGCTGGTGGGTCAGGTGTTGGGTCTGGGTCATCAAATCGCCACCGCCACTGCCTCCACACCACCTCCCCAGACCTGCTGCTGGGTGCTGCTGGATGTCGCACCCAAGGGAGCTCAGCGCTGTATTGATGTCCAAATCCTCGAAGGTGCTACAGCTCCCACTGAGGACGTCGTCGAACACGGATGCTAAGTCGAAGTCCCCTCTCAGGATGTCCACTTTGTGAGCATCTGTCGCCAAAAGAGGAGACTCCGCCCCTCTTTGTGTCTTACTTTTAGATGAAACGTCTTTTTGTTTGCCTGCTGCTTGATAAGGGTAACCACTCTGATACCCTTGAAGCAGCTTGCTCTGTCTGTGGGGACCTCCACCTCCACCTCCACCTCCACTGCTGCTGCTGTAGTGGTTGGCAGACATCCTCCTGCGCTTGAAGATCCCATTCACAAACATGTCAGCGTACTGCGGATCAATCTGCCAGAAGCCCCCCTTCCCCGGCTCGTCTTTCTGTCTCGGGACCTTCTTGAAACACTTGTTGAGGGACAGGTTGTGACGAATCGAGTTCTGCGACAAAGACAGGAAGAAAAAGAAAAAAAAAAAACGGGGGATAATTAGCAGGATTCCATTGGCTTTGAGCAAATTCGAGTCAGTCATGCAAAAAGTGAACGTGCGAGAGAGACCAGACGAGAGGAGGTGAAGGAGCAGGAGGAGGGAGGAGGGGCTGTATTGTTGTTGTTTGTATAGGAAAGCGAATGTACCTAATGAGGCTTTCAAGTAACAGGCAGCTCTGTGCATTTCAAACATGATCAGCTGTGCTTAGCTGCCATCTCTCTCAGGAGCCCTCATTAACACACACTCACACATACACACACACACACACACACACACACACACACACACACTCGAGGCTTTCTTGCCTCATCACCATTCCCCTCGGACAAAAAACACTACAAGAGCACTCTGTTGGAAGATGGAAATTTCTGGGCCTATTGCATTAGCACACACTTGTCATGATAATCATTAAAGGCAAAGAATGGACTCTGTGGATTCTCAGGAAGTTATCAGACCCACGTCTTCTTCTCTAGAAAAAGTAAAGATCTACACTTTAATCAACCTTTTAATCCACCACTATTACCTAACACAGAATACGGAACGTAATGCGTCACATAATTTTGTTTACATACAAGGTTTTGAAGAAATTTTGAGCCCATGCGGTGACTTCCACTTTAGAGTTAGTCTGTTTTTTTCATGCAGTGGCACCTGTGGTCTCAAGGATCGCAGCCTCTGAGTGTACATTTTTGTCCTTGTCCTTTTTTTCTGCACCGAATTTCACAGATTTTGTAAGAGGTTTCAAGCCCATGCAGTGACTTCCACTTCAGAGTCATATCTGTTTATATATTTTTTTCGATGAAGTGCCATCTGTGGACCCTGAGATGACAGCCTCTGAGTGAAAGTTTTCATTCTTGGGATTTTCTGCACACATTTTATGCAGCTATTGAGGAGACTTTTGGCCCATGCAGTGACTTCCACTTCAGAGTCATGTCTGTTTGAAATAGAGTGCCACCTGTAGTCCCAAGGATCACAGCCTCTTTGTATCAGTTTATGTCTCGTGTTTTGTTTTGTTTCGTTTTTTTGCAAAAATTTGTACTGATTTTGAAAGCAATTTTAAGCCCATGCAGTGACTTCCACTTTAGAGTCATGTCTGTTTTTCCCAAGGATCAACATCTCTAAGTGTAAGGTTTTGTTCTTGCCCTGTGTTTAGCACATTAATCTAAGGTTTGGAAGAGATTTTAAGCCCATGTGGTGACTTCCACTTCAGAGTCATGCCTGTTTTCAATACAGTGACACATGTTGTCCTGAGGATCACAGCCTCTAAGTGCAAGTATATGTCCTTGTACTTTTTCTGAAACCAATTTCTACAGATTCTTTAAACATTTTAGTCTGTATTTTTTAACACATTAAATTACTTTTGTTCATACTGATTGTTCCTCTTCCTCTGGGTCATCTCTGTTTTTTCATGCAGTACTACCTGCAGGCTTATAGATCACAGCCTCCAAGTGTAAGTATTTGTCCTACTACTTTTTTTTTCTGCATCAGATTCTACAAATATGGAAGAGAATTTGAGCCCATGCAGTGACTTCCACTCTAGAGTCATGTCCATTTTAAGTGCAGTGCCACCTGCAGTCCTAAGGATCACAGCCTCTAAGTCTAAATTTAAGTCCTTGCCTTTTTCCATTTCACACAATGATCTACAGGTTATGGAGGAGATTTTAAGTCCATGCAGTGACTTCCACTTCAGAGTCATTTCTGTTTTTCATGCAGTGCCACCTAAAGTCCCAAAGAATATAGCCGCTTCATGTAATTTTTTTTTCACAAAATGCTCCAGATTTCAGAAAATATTTCAGGTGTGAGCTTTTGTGCTTGCCCCTTTTTTTTAAATGTGAAATTCTACAGATTTTGGAAAAGATTTAAGCCCATGCAGTGACTTCCAATTAAGAGATATGGCTGTTTTTTAACACAATGCCACCTGCAGTTCCAAGGGATCACAGCCTCTAGTGTGAGATTTTGTTCTCACTCCTTATCTGCACACAATTTTGGAAGATATTTTAAGCCCATGTGGTGACTTCCACTTCAGAGACATGTCTGTTTTGCATGCAGTCTTACCTCCAGTCCCAAGGATAATAACCTCTTAATGTAAGTTTTGGTTCTTGTCTATTGACTGCACAAATAAAATATATTTTTTTCCAATCATTCAATCATATTATTTCTTTATACATGCTAAGAAAGATTTTTCTGGAATTGTTAGACTTCCACTTGAGACTTGATGCAGAGCCAACTGTAGTCCCAAGGATCGTAGCCTTCTTGATCTTGCTATTCTCTGCACAAAATTCTACAGATTTTAGAAGATATTTTAAGCCCATGTGGTGACTTCCACTTCAGAGACATGTCTGTTTTTGTTTTTTTTTGAAGCAGAGCCAACTGTAGTCCCAAGGATCAATATCTCTAAGTGTAGGGTTTTGTTCTTGCCCTTTGTTTAGCACATTAATCTAAAGTTTGGAAGATATTTTAAGCCCATGTGGTGACTTCCACTTCAGAGTCATGTCTGTTTTCAATACAGTGTTACTTGTAGTCCCAAGGATCACAGCCTCTAAGTGCAAGTGTTTGTCTTTGCCTTTTTCTGCACCAATTTCTGCAGATTCTATTACTCTATTTATCATATTAATTTTTTTGAAACACGCCAAGGAACATTATTTTGGAATTATTGGGCTGTTTGGCATTGTGGTGCCATATAGTTTCAAACCACTTCCTGTCTTTACCTCTAAGATACAGCTTTTCTGATATGTCCTCCACAGTTATGTTACAAACCTCTATGTTAAGAAAATTCTGCTGAAGTTACATCTGTGAAAACAACACATTTTAAAAGCCAAAAATGAAAAAAAAAAAAAAAAAAAAGGAAAATATCCCCTAAAATAAAAGAAGAAAGGCTTTTTCTGCAGGATAAAGTTGTGGTGTCTGATGGTGTCACTGGGATCAATTGCTCTCCCTCCTCTCCCTCACCTGGCAGTTTATCTGACTCATTAATAATAGAAGAAGTTAGAGTCTCGTTACCTGCCAGCTGGGCTCCGCGTGTCTGTAGTAGCAGAAATTCTCCGTGATCCAGTTGTAGATGGTGGACAGAGTCACTTTAGGCTGCTTGCTGGCCTGCATTGCCATGCAGATGAGGGAAGCATAGGAGTAAGGCGGTTTGACTTTGAGGTTGCTTTTGTAGTCGATCTCTACAGGTGGACTGGCCTGGATGGGGATCTGAGGGTAGCTCGTGCTCCCCGGATGTGCGTAATTCGTGAACAGGGTCGTGTCGCTTCCAGAGGTAACAGGGCTCCCGAGGTACAGAGGCATCCCGGATGATGCTGTGTCACCGGCAGGGGGGCTGGATGGAGAGTCAGTGCCTCCTCTGGGGAAGCCGAGCCGCTTGAGGTGGAGGTGCTGCTGCGAGGATGGACAGCCAGGTCCGGCTCCGTTTGGCCGCTCCGGATCCGCGCTGAGGATGGAGAAATTCTGGAGCCAGTGGAGGCTGGTTAGGCTGTCGTCTAAGGGGGCAGGGTCTGTTCCAGGGACCTGGTCGTCCGGATAGACTGCCAGCCATTTCTCCTTAAACTTAGTGGCGATTTCAGGGCTTGTGAGAACCGGCATACTGGATTCGTGCGCGTAAAACCTCCTCAGATCGGCATTTAAAGTTGTGTTCACTCTTCAGGAATAAAGAAAATACAGTTTCTCAAAGCAAAGCCAGAAATTAATCACCACAATTCACTGTTAGTTGATCCAAAAAGCGCAATTATTTAATCCCACAATTGATGCGTAACGCTCCTACCTCCAGTGCGCTCTTATCGGAGGAGATTCTCCGTGTGCACCTGTTGCAGTCCGTCCCTGCCTCTCCTCTCTGAGATCTCAGCGGCGCATCCAGTCTCTGCGCAACAAGTGCAGCGGGGGGAGGGCGAGTAGCATCCAGTAACAGCTCATTTGTGGGGAGAGGAAGAAAAAAAAAAAGAAGGGGGGCACTTACTACAAATCCATGACGGCTGAGCAGAATAAGACTGTTACTCATCCAAATACTAAGTGCGTGCGTCCGTGGGAGGTCAGGACGTGAGAATGTGTGGAGGATGCAAAATAAGTGGCTCATAAAGCCCGAGAGACTGCCCACCAAGCTTTAAAGGCCTGAGGGGGGTTTCTGATTGGCTGGCTGTCCTTGCTTCTGCAGGTTTCATTTTGACGCACACACAGAGTGTCTCTCAATCACAAACTAACTCACACACAAAAGAAGAAGATGCAGCTGAATGAGTGTGAAAAGTGTGTAGAAGAACAGTCGCTTTGTTATTGAATTGAAGCGTCTTCATCCCGGACATTGCGCTGAAATTTGACCTCTCCTGCGCGCGTCACGTCACCACCACCCTCCCCCTCCTTCTCCTGTAGTGGTGAAAAGACGCGCCACACGTCCCGCTCGGAGCGCACTTTACACCTGCAAAGAAAACACTGCTCTCTGTTAATGCTGCGCTTTTTCTTTAAGGATGCTAGTGAAACTTTTTCAACGTTAAGTGACACGTGTTGACTCAACTCAGGAGACTTTACATAACCAGTTTTGTTTAGGTAGCTTCAATAATCATCTCACTGACATTGTCATCTTATTGATTAAGTGCGGCATTCTTTGGCAAAAAATGCGCTCCAATTAAGTGAATGCGCCCAATATGTAAGAGCACAAAAATTTAATTGAACCCAAAATGTAATTACTGGTCAGTGCTGTAACAAAAGTGCTGTTCCCAAAATGTGATGAAAAATCTAGTTAATCCCAAAATGTAGCAAGTTGTCATATTTTGGGCAAAAGTTATAACATTTAGGGCTCAGCATTTTTGTTGGATGAGCATTTCTGAACAACATTGGGTGGTATCTCTATTATTCAGCACTAAAAAAAGATATACTAGCTCAAGTATGCAAGTTGAAATAAATGTAGGTTGATGTTCAAGATATGTCATATTTCTCTCTCTCTCTCTCTCTTATTTAATTTTTGTTGTTTCTTTTTTGTTTGTTTTCGAGGTGGATCTTTGTCAACTGTGTAAAGGGGCAATGCAACACAACCCTAAAAATGAGTGAAAGAATAAAGATTGTTTACCTTTTATAACAAGATGAGACTAAAATGAGTGATCATTCAGAATTAAAACTTCATACGATGCTGATGATACCTTGAAAAGTTTTAATTTGGTGTCACAAACTACACATTCAGGACCAATTTTGTCCACAGGTCAGAATGGTCCCTAAAGGTTTGGGGCTGTTAACGTGGTAAATAGAGAAACACTGCCGCTTAGTGGATAAACGATACATTGCAGTTGCAACAAGTACAAATGAGCTCTGTGCTGCTGGATAGTGCAATACACTCCTAATGCATGGGTGTATATACAGTACAGGCCAAAAGTTTGGACACTCATTCAATGCGTTTTCTTTATTTTCATGACTATTTACATTGTAGATTCTCACTGAAGGCATCAAACCATGAATGAACACATGTGGAGTTATGTACTTAAAAAAAGGTGAAATAACTGAAACATGTTTTATATTCTAGTTTCTTCAAAATAACCACCCTTTACTCTGATTACTGCTTTGTATACTTTTGGCATTTTTCAAGAGGTGGTCACCTGAAATGGTTTTCTCTTCACAGCTGTGTCTTATCAGGGTTAATTAGTGGAGTTTCTGGCTTCATCAATGGGGTTGGGACCATCAGTTGTGTTGTGCATAAGTCAGGTTAATACACAGACAACAGCCCTATTGGACAACTGTTAAAATTCATATTATGGCAAGAACCAATCAGCTAGCTAAAGAAAAACAAGTGGTCACCATTACTTTAAGAAATGAAGGTGAATCAGTCTGGAAAATTGCAAAAACTTTAATGAGAATGAGAAGGTGTGTCCAAACTTTTGGCCTGTACTATCTACCTACCTATCTATCTATCTATCTATCTATCTATCTATCTATCTATCTATCTATCTATCTATCTATCTATCTATCTATCTATCTATCTATCTATCTATCTATCTATCTTTGTATCTATCATTTTTTCACTTTTACATTATAAGTACAAAATATTTTCCACGGTAATAATGATAAAACGTAAATTTAAAAAAATAAAAATGAAATAAAATTGTAAAAAAATTAATAATAATAATAATAATAATAATAATAATAATAATAATAATAATTAATATTATCATTATAATTATATTTCTGTATTACATGTATATATAATTATATATTATATAATATTTATAGTTATAAATATTATATATTATTATATTAGGTATAATAATAATTATTATTATTATTATACCTAATTTTAAAAAAGCACACAAGCAAACAGAACAAACACCAGCTCATGTCCAAATAAATAATACTCAGGGTTACAAAAATAATGTACTTTGTGTGCAGTCAAGAAAATACCTTCATCGCGATATTTGAGACACTAGGCTTTACATAAGTCAGAAATGGTTCCAAAACTTAGAATTGATATGCAGTATACATGTAAGGTACTCCATTACATACACTACAGAGACATGTACTGCTGATATTGCTGCTGTTCCATGCTAAATGTACTTTTTAAATATGTTGTAATGGTTTTTTTCATTGTTTGAGTCCAGATAGCCTAAAACACACACATTCTTACTCCTATACAGTCTCCGAATGTTTTGAACATTGTAAAATACCATCCCTCTTCCTCCCCTTACAGGTTTGCCCACACATCTGCTACAGTAAAGATTTTGGAGGACAGATGCTAACAAGGACTTGTATTCATTGTTAGGCACAAAGGATGGATGAGCTGCAAAATCTATGCTGAGACACTTCCTGTATGCAGGACCAGCTGTTACATCTCATCAAGAAGACTGGATTAAAAAAATGTCTCCAGGTTTGTTCAGGTTCTTTACAAAGAGCCTGTAAATGTTTGTACAGCTGCTATTGTATCCTGACAGTCCTTTAGCAGGAGCTGTGCACACATGGCCACAGTAGGTGAGATAGGTTGATGAAGAGTCTTAAGGTGGACTGTTACACCAGCAGCTTTTGTGTTTGTTGTTTTAGAGCTGCAAACCTCTATCTAGCCACAGGTCTATGAAATATAATATATATATATAGAAAAATATGGCAAATTAAAATCAATTTATTTTGGATCAAGGCTGAGACTAGTGAAACGTATGCTCCAATTATGCAAATGTTACTGAATACAAACATAATTTGTGTCATACTGAATGAAAAACTTCACATTGCTCTATTAAACACTTAAGTTGTGTTAATCCAGGCAAAGATGAATGGAAAACCCATTTCCAGCAGCTGAACAGATAAAAATGCAAACTTGGTTTGTTGAGAGTTTATTTTTTTAAGCCCGTTTTAAGTTACAATTTAGAGAAACAAGTCAAATTAATGAGACTAAAAGTCAACAGCATGACATAAGAAGTAAAAAGAATTGAGTTAATAAAGTCAGAGTTCTAAAATATGGTCAAAATTTTGGGATCATAAAGTCAATTTTTTAGAAAAAAAGACTAAAGAGACAACGAGGCAAAATTTTGAGATAAAGTCAAAATCTTCAGATACTAAAGTCAATTTTTTGAGAACAAAGTGAACGTTCTGGAGTGGCCATCTCAGTCCTCTGACCTCAATATCATTGGGCCACTCTAGGAACATCTCAAAAGTGCAGTTCATGCAAGACAGCCCAAGATTTTACATGAACTGGCACGAAGAAAGGGCAGTTTTGCCATATGAGAAAATAGAGATCCTCATCTACAATGACCAAAAAAGACTTCAAGCTGTCATTGATGTTAAAGGGGGAAATACACGGTATTAAGAACTGGGGTATATAAACTTTTTATCAGGGTCATTTTAGAAGTTTCTGTTGTGATTATGGTGTAAAAAGAGTTAGTTGTTGATAAATGTCTTCACCCAACCACAAACCATGAATGAAAGAAAAGCTTTTGTGTTATCATTCATATTCTCTGAAGAAAGGCCAAGAAATCATAAATTCTGCAGGGGTTTGTAGACTTATAAGTACACAAGTAAGTGCCCTTTCACCTTTTTGTCACAGGATATTAATTTGAGAGCTTTAAAAATCTGGAATCAGCACATTGAACTTGCTGGATGAGTTACTTAACCAATTAATTAATAAATGTAAACAACAATGGGAAAATAAGAATATATACCAAAGTTGTTTTTGCCTGTACTTTATGAGTAGATATGTTTTTCTTAGCTCTTGTCACATCAGAAGACTAAATAACTCTTTAATGTAGGCTAAGGATTGCATTTTCCATCTTCCATTTATGTCCTCTTACTTTTTACATGATGCAATAAATAATTAAAAATATGATCAACACATGACCTCAGTCTCTCCTCATTGCTTTTCCAGATAGTACAGTATATTCCATGTTTGTTCATCTACCAGCAGGTGTCACTATTTCCAAACTTCCCATTTACCCACCCTCTCACAGCTGCTACAAACATGCCATTGATAAAAGACTGTTTACATTGTACAGCTACCCACAATTCTTAGTTTTGAGTTATCAGATGGCTCGTTTTACACACTGTGTGCATTATAAATGCTGCTGAGACACCTTCACTTCCTTCTCTGACCCTGTTTCTGTAATAATAGTCACTAAATAGCTGAATCCACTGTCATTTCTGCTCTGTTCTGTTCTTCATTCATTGTGTTCCAGTCACCTACTTTGTTTTAATGCCTACAAATGTCTGCATTCACCTCTCTTTTTATTGCATAGGCCACTGACTGCAGTTAAAGAGAATTAATGGCCCTATTTTCTTTAATGGCTCATTATTGTATGCTCATTGGTTACAGTAATTTATAGTAACTGAGCAATTAAGTCCATGATATGCATGCTGACGGCCATCTGGATGTTCAGAGGAGCCGTTCGTTTTCTTTATGATGGCATTGTTACAAACCTTTTGTCACCTGTCAGCATCTTAACTGCTGTAGTGCCCTTGAGCAAGTTGTACATCGCAATCGTTTGATGAAACTCAATGCCATTTCTGCTATTACTTGAAGATGACATGAGGGATGTAATGGACTGTCGCTGCAGCAGCAGGCTGCGGCACAGGGAGAATATACAAAGGCTGTGAGGTTTATTATGAGGAGTACGCAGCGCAGACTCGACGCTCCAGAATACGCACGCATGGCTGTCGGCTGTCCCTAATTTAACTCCGAGCGATTTAATTGGCGATGGTGTGTTTGTTTACCATATTTGGCAAGATAGTGACACAGCGCGCCAGGGAATTGGACGAGAGGAGCCGTCATTCACAAAAGTCTGCCTTCTGAAGCTTTACAAACAAAGCGCTTGCTTACGGGAGTTGTAGTCCAAACAAACCCAGTCTGAGATTCGACGAGGAGGGATTCGCCCCGTTTGTGGTGATTTCACAGTCACGTGTTTACCTAAAACTAAACTGCACTAGTTGTGATAAACTATGACGGTTGAGTATTTGTGTCGGTTGTGAAATAAACCCGCAGTTAAAAAGCTACAACCCCGCAGAACCGAGCCCCTCCACGAGCCGCATACAAATCCCACCGGCAAAGCCGCCATCTCATTGGCTGCTCCCTCCTGTCAGTCACGCGCTGCTCCTTCCACTACCGCTCCTACAGTAAATATTTGTGTTTGCTCAACCGGCTGTAATGGTGGACGACTGAGGCAGAGGAACGGAATACAACACGAGAGAAGAAAGAGAGGAAAAAAGGTCGAAAGTCTGTTTCAGAGCCAGTCGCCGCGAGTAGGACACGGACTTCGTCGAAAATGGATGAACTCAAANCAGCTAGCATATCCAATTAGACTTTACTCTAGATTAAATACTATAATCCGACACATGACAGCCGTGTTCAGGCGAGGCCAGCGTGTGCTATTACGCAATAAAGATGACCACCGTGTTGTATCGACTAGCCTACTAAAGCCAGCTTGTTTAGTCTGCGGTTAACCGAATGACGAACATACATTTTTGTGCACTCGTCCTTCCTTAACAAAGTCATTGTTCACATATTCTTTTCACCAGCTTTGACGAATGCCTCCGTCCTCAGCTATTTATAGTCATTATCACTCCTTAACCCCATTCCTTTTCTGTGTTTTTTTTATTGCAGACTGCCCTCAGTGCCTTTTTTCAAGAAACAAATATTCCATACGGCCATCATCATCAAATGGTGAGTGCATGAAGATAAAGGCTTATAATAATAATAACAATAATACGCGTTTGAATGCGTTTGTTTGGTCGTTTTCACACACCCCAGTTGGAGATAACGTATCTTTAAAGCTAATGTGTTGTTTTGGGTGGGATGTGGAGTAATAAACGGCCCCTATAGGCCAAGAGGGATGATGCTGTACTAACAATAACAAAGCACATGTCGGCCATGTTGTGAGCTTCCAGAAATAAACACAGAGGCAGGCATGCAGCTGCAGCAGCCACAGAGAGAGAGAGAGAGAGAGAGAGAGAGAGAGAGAGAGAGGGGAGTGTGTGTGTGTGTGAGAGAGAGAGAGAGAGAGAATGAGATGGGATAGATAGGTTTAGGTAACTAAATTTACTCCTTTTGCGTTGTTGCAGTTAGAATGAATAATAAAAGAAGAGCCTCTCAGTTTCTGGGTGATACATCTTTCCAGGAAGAGGTAATCTGCCCCTCATAAACATTCCCTTAAACAGTTGCAGTAGCTTCTTCGTTTCTCCTTCTTGATTGGGATTTTTGCTATCCCGACTCGACTTGGGGAGTAATTGGGGACTTTTAAGGCCAAAGAAATCGAAGCAGAGCAAACTAGAAGGCATTAGAGCTTTCGCAGACTCCCGCTCGCACACAAACCCTCACACACGCAGATCTGGGGGTTATGAAACACTCACAGTATTTGGACTTTTAGCAGCGGTCCACATTGACAGTATACAAGTCTTTGTTTGCAGCTGCATGAACAGCAGCATCCAGCAGCAGCTACATAGACGTGTAGTAGGATTCTCAATGACACCTTCATTATTATTTAGCTCTTATTCTATCAGTTAATTCTCTGACATTCACAGGCATCAAATTGCTAAACATTGTAACTTTGCATTTCCAAAAGGAATCAAGAGAGATTGAGAGAAAAGAGGATTTATTCTTTATTATATGGCGAGCGAGTGTGTTCAGATTTACAGCCCCCGAGTGGTGCAATATTGCCAGTCAGCACACAGAGCTGAATCATATTTATCACAGCTTTATTGTAAGACAGAGAGCCAGACTTCCTTTATCATCTGATCGGTAAATAAGGCAATCTCAGTCCCCTTCTTAGCTCATGAAATGTCTCACTTTAATTTAGATAGTAAACATTCTGCCAAGAGTTATTCTGCCCTGAGTGCCAAATGGAGCTGAGCTTGATGGCTGCAGACGCGAGATAATAGGCGTCACAGTGCACAGTACCTACGTGTGGCGGTCGTGTTATTGTTAGACGCATATTCTTGCATAACCATTTGTTCACGTTCCCTATTTTTTTTGCACATAGCAGCATGTGCTTGCGTACTTTAGGTGCATGCTTTCAGATGGGAGTTTGTGTGTGTGTGTGTGAGTCACGACGGTAGAGCCGCATCCAGCTTGTCCTGCAGCTTATCAGACCTCAGCGTTCGTTTGTATACAAATCTAATCCACTTAGTCCACTCTCTGGCTTTATCGGCCCCCGTTTAGAGTAAACATGCCCAACTTTAGATTCCACTTTTTTTATCTCACCCTGCGTGTGTTTTTTTGCGTCAGTGTTTTGTGTCACAACACAAACTGCACTCATCCTTGAGATTGCTATTTTGGCTAGAAGCTTCGACCCAACCCCAGTGGCCCCCTCGCAGATCGCCTGCAGACACAGAGTTTTTTTGGCAGCGCTGCAGGTTCGGACGTCATGTAGGTCAGTTCGTTTGTGGATGCTGCTCGCTGAGCCTGGATTTCGCTATTGTTTCTGAGGCCCTGAGAACAATGTGTGAGGCTGAATATGAAGGGATAAATCTCTTTCCCATCTAAGTTTGGCATCAGGGCCAGAGACTATTTAGGATACAAAGCACTGTTGTGTGAGAAATGCATGTTATCCTGGTACAAAGCTTGTCTCATGAGTATTTGTAGCTGTCAATGGGAGAGTAATTAAAGCACTTTGTGTCAGATTTTCCAACCTGTTGTATGTTTTAACCGCTACATTAGCACCATTACCATAAATGTGAGGGCAGCAGATCATTTGCTTGAGCTTTAAAACATGGCTATCATACCACCTCAGCCTTCATGTAAAGGTACAGTATGTGGTATGTAGCGTTAATTAACAGGACAGACTTTGTAAGACTTGAACATAATTTTCACAAGTTTATTAAAAGAACGTTGGTGTAAGACATTGTCTCGATTAAAAGTAAAGTTACAGGTAGCTTAAAATAATAATAATAATCGTGAAAAATATGAATAACTTTATTTATTCAGCACCTTTGTTTATATTCTATCTCAGATAGAAAGAGGTAAAATGACATCAAAAAGCAAACAGATTTAAACAAGAACAAAAGCAAAACAAATCAAAACCTGAAACATGTTGACAAGCAAAGGGGATAAAAGTTAAAGAAACAAGTTAAAACAAGTCTGAAATAAATCTACAACACTAGATAAAACCTTGACGACAAGCTTTACAATCAAGATAGGTTTTGAGCTGTTTTTTTTAAAATGTCCAAAGAGGCAGCTTTTTCCCAAAGTTTAGGCGTATAAACCATAAAAGCAGCCTCCCCACTTTTTTGTGACTCGCTTTGGACGCAAGCTGTAATGATGCATTTAGAATATGTCTCAAACTGCTAAGATGGATGAATACTACTCACATGTTTGTCACTAATAGTATAATATGTCCACATTTCACCCTGTGCTTTGAAATTTTATGCACAAATTCGTGGGTCGATTGATTCAGGAAATGAAATAATAATAATATCACTTTCTCGGCTCATAATGAGCGACACTAGGTTCTCATCCTGTTTGTGGAAACATTGGTACAAATGTCTCTTTGTGCTTTAATTGATTGAGTTGTGATTTTATCCATTGTATTTGTATGTTTTGATGTATTTATATGGACCTATGGGTCTGGAATAAAGTTTAAAAGAAAGTTTAAAGGAAAGGAAAGAGTTGGTTCCCTTATACAGAGGCTACCATCTTGTCCACTTTTTCTTCTCTAGCACAGAAAACAAACTAGTAACATCCACATTTTTTGATACAGTGAGTTCCTATTGAGAATGTAAAGGATTTTTTTTTACGGATGTTCTTTTTTAGAGTTAGGAAATTCATCCTGCATCACAGCAGCTTCTTGTCCTCAAAGGCTAAGGTCACCTGGGTTTTTATCTCTGGGAGCATTTCCAGCTAAAATCTGGCTGCTTGATGCTACTATATATTCTCACTTTTACACACTTCCTTTGAAACTCAAAGTGCACTTGTTCAGTGAGCAGGCACTGGTTGTGTCTCTCTGATCAGTTGCAGTGGAATCAGACAAATGTGTTGGCTGTAAATGCTCTCAAACACAGAAATAGACTCAGAGTTCTGTGATTAAAATTAGAATTCTGAAGAAAGTATAACAATGCCTTTTTTCTCAGATTTCTGATGTTTTGCAGAATCCTGACTAGAATCTCAGGAGTCCAACTTTTTCTTACTTCCTTTTTACTTTTTTACCACCAGTGTAAAGGTTGAATGATGCCTACAGACAATATCTGGAGTCATATTTCCCCCAAAAATCCACATCACATTTGAGTCAATTTTCAAGAGTTATTCAGCAGCAATATGTTTTTTAACCAGCTGTTTATACTCTCTTTTCAGAAGCTTACTTTGAAGAGTAGAAAGAAGCTTTTACATTAGGAAAAATAGTTTTTTTTTGACAAAAAAGAGATCAATTTAGAATCCACAGAACAAAAAAAATCCCTGTACTTATGTGAACCTTTTTATTTTCTCCAACCCTAATTCTGACTTTAGATTTTATTTTTAGAATCCTTCCTCTTCCCAGCATTTTGACTTAAATTCTGACTTTTTTCAAGCACATTCAAATCACAGAATTCTGACTTTGTTTCTCCAAAGTTCTTGTTTTTATCTCAGAATGAATGAATTAATGAAAATGTTTATTTTGAAAGATGTAAAAAAATAACACGAAGCAAACCGAGAGTTAAAACAAAACAAAAAAATAGCAATTTTGCATTGAATCAAAAGAAAAAATGAAGTAACTTTGCAATTAAAGCAAAACAGAACAAAAAATAAACTTTTAAATCAGCCATTCAGCTTCTTTTACATTTTCAAAAATGAGTGGAAAGAAGTAAAACTTATTGATTTCCACCACCTCTCCAGAATTCTAATTTGATTCTTACTCATTTGTTTTTTTAATCTCAGAAATCTGACCTTTGTCTCAGATGTCCGATTTTTTTCCATGCAAAAATTATGAAATGTAACATCTATCTATATACATATAAATATATTTTTTTTATACTTTTCCCCCCACATAACACAACTAAATTGCAAGTTATTTCAAAGCATTGCAGTATTTTGTAATGAAACAGGAAGATACCATGTTTAAACTTGTTACTGCATTATTTGAACCTTTGTTTGAACAGGACACTGGGAGAATGACAGAGAGAATGACATGTAGGAAAGAGGCTGAAAGCTGAAGGCAAACCTGAGCCGCCCTGTATATGACTGACTCTATGACTTTACCACCAGACCAAACCTGCGCCCTCTAATCTTGTTTGTAATACAACATAAGTCATTCACCTCCAGAAACTCCTAACTCCGTCTCCAAAAATGATTGCAAATTTTAGAATGCTGTAAAAAAAGTGTCAACAAACTTGAAGATAAATGCCTTGCATCACTTTTCATATAGCCTTAACTCTGTAAAGCCTGACCTATCAAAAAAAAAGTCAGAAAATTCCAATTTTTTGTGACAGATGTTTATTAAGCCATTGAACAAAACCCACAAAAAATATCACTTCATCATTTCATTCCTGATATATTTCTTTTATCACATTTGTCACTCTGGGCAGTTTTGCAAACTATTTTATCTATTTCATTGAAGTGTTTTAGTAAACATGCATTTATTTCATGCAGAAAACACTCATTTTACAAGAAAAAGTAACTATTTCAATGTTATTCTTGCTGCAACCTCTTAAAAATCAAGCAATGATTTTCCTGAATATAAGTGAGTGGATGATTTCATGAGAGCAGACATTTTGAAAAGTGATATGACATTCCTCAAGGTGGTAGAATATGTTTTAAAAAATATTTTTAACATGCTTTTAAACAAACTAGGTCTTTGAACGCATGTATCAAATATGAAACATCTGGCTTTAAAGGGTTATTTGTTGCATCTAAAACATGTACTTTCCAAATCAAGAAAGAAAATTGATTCCCTCTTTTTGTTTTTCTCGTATAATGAGCGCACACTTAGCTTGATAACAAATTAAAGTGCAGTAACATATGGCCGATCAGTATTTTCTTAGGAAGAGTTCAACTTGTGTTGGTCTAGTGATGGGGTAACTTCACGTCCACACAGCTAATGAAAATCAAAGTGACGTGTTTTCTTCATGAATTATTTCCATCTGGCTCATATGTAATCTTCTGTTTGGGTGAGAAAAGTGCATCAGAAGACGTCTGGTTGACACCCTGTATCACATATCAAGTAGTGACCTGAGTTAGCCTGCTCATCAGGACGCTCTTGTGTAACAGTAAACTGTGCAGGGTTTAACTAAAGCTCCTGTCATTATTATTTCCTTTTACCCAACAATCCTCCGACCCCTGGGAGTGTCTGTACTTTGGCACACGATGTAAAAGAGCCTCAATCTCTGCACAGACACGCATTACACACTGTTTGTTGTTGGGGGCATGTGTGAGTGTGAAGTCTTGCTGTGGCAGGCAGAACTGTACGTCCACACCGTGGCTCTTCAATACATTTATTCTTGTCGTCTCTTTTTTTTTTTTTTTTTTTTTATGTAGCCATCAAGGCTTAGTGTCTCCATGCTCCGTGATGGACACACAGGCCTTAAGCTGAGTCTAACCCCTCCCTGTGCACTCCCAGTTTCCTCGTCCACACACACCCTGCCTTTACAAACACTGCAACCGCAACACATTCCTGTAGGATGCGGCGCTCACACTGTCCCAAAATGGACCCTTTCATGGCAGAGAGAGGGGGGGGGGGCGAGGACTAAAAACACAGCAGCCTGTTCTTTTCTTTACTTCGTACACTCTCACTCCTCTAGATCCATCCTCAGGCACTTTTTCTCTTNCTGTTAGACATTTTGGAATGAGCAGGGCAATGTAAAGCAGTTTCTTAAGTGAGGATTTTCTTAACCCAGATTTTTTCTAACACATGATGAAATCAGGGAAATATTTAGTCCAGTCACCATGGTTTTTGAATGATCTCGTCTAGACACTGTAACAACAGACTGTCTCTGTGGATCCGGAAAGAAAAACACCATCACTTATCACTATCTCCACACCAATATCAGTGTTTCCATGATGAACATGTTCCTCATTGTTCCCTCAAAATAAAGTGAATGAATCCTCATGTGACCACACAGGGAGGAAGTGGCCCAGCTGGATGTCTGGGAACATGTGACCCCCCCCCATCATGTGACTAAGTCTGGAAATGAACAAGGGCTGCTTCACATGTGTGTAATTTGTGCCGCGGCCGTGTCTATTAAAAGGAAGGCAGAGAAGTCGTCGTGAAGCAGGAAAGTCAGCGCTGATGTGTGGAAACAGGCTTTAGTGGGCCAGGGTGATGAAAAATAATCAGCTTAAGAAATATTTCACATTCTCCCTTCTTATTGAATCATAGTCACATCCTTACAGGAGATTTATTCTCTGTTCTCTCTCTGGTCATTGTGTCAAAACTAGGAAACGGGTGTATTGTTTCTATGTAGTCAAAAAGATTCTTGTCAATGGCAGAATGAGTTGTTTGGCATCGGCAGAGACGATGTGGCAAATTTTGAAGCTTTGCTGCTCATCCTAAAAATACATATTCCTCCCATATGTGGCAGCATAGCTATTGTTTCTTCCTTCTTCCAGATCAGTGGTCCCCAACCTTTTCCAACTCAGGGCCCACTTTTGAGTCTCAAAAATGTTTGTGGCCCACCTCTGACCCAATAAGTACAGAGTGTGACAAGTTGTTACATTGTGGGTCAGTTATTATATTTTGGGTTGTACTACATTCTTTTTGTGACTTTCCGGCCCAGCAACTTTGTTATTTTCGTTTTTCTTTCTTTTTTTAGTTTTTTTTTTTTTCACGTAAAGTCCAACAACAACGTAAAACCCAGTACAATGTATGACCCGAGATTGTACGAGAGAATTTCCAAAAAAAAAGATATACTGATAAACTTGTCAAAATTAAACAAAATTTTGAATAGAGCCAAAATTGTAGTAAGTAATAAGACATATAAACATAGAAATATAATAGTGGGAGGTGATTTTAATACCTATTTTCAAAATGATTTGGCGGCCCACTTGTAAGACCCTGGCGGCCCACCATGGGGCCGCGGACCACAGGTTGGGAATCAGTGTTCTAGATTGTAACTTCCTTTGTCACATTTCTTGTACAAACACCACTACTAATTGGCTGTATCTTATTGGCTGAGATTTACACCACCAGAAACTTCACTGCAAAAACTGAAATCTAAACCAATCATTATGTCTTATTTGTAGTAAAAATTGTCTTATTGTTCTTAATTTGAGCCACATTCACCAGACCAGGTCATAAAAATGTCTTATTTCAAGTTTTTAAGACAAAAATGAGGTGTAAATTGCATGTAACAAGTAAAAAAAAAATCTGCCAATGGGATAAGACGAGTTCGCCTGGGAAGTTTCTTGAAATCAGAAAGATGTCTTTAAACAAGAATCTTTTATCTTATCCCATTGGCAGATTTTTTTTTACTTGTTACAAGCAATTGATGCCTCATTTTTGTCTTTAAAAATCTTGAAATGAAACATTTTTATGACCTTGTCTAGTAAATGTGGCTCCAATCAAGAATAGTACGAGAAATTTGACTAAAAATAAGACATGATGTAAGTGGAAGTGGCACTATCTCTTCTTGCTCTCTGATTTTTTTATGTAGAGGATTTTTGTGAGTCTGTGCTTAATTTTCCCTCCTCATGGATGTAGACGACATAATGACCATGGCACACTTCACTGAAATTTAATTGTCAGACTAAATCTAAATTGTACAAATTAAAAATTAATTTGTAATTCTGAATTGAAGTATTATAGAGTTGGATTTTCAATAAAGTCGAAGCATTTTCAGATCAACGAAATTTAGTTTCAGACATTTAATTTAATTTCACATCATGCTTTTAAACTTCAATTTAATAATTCAAAGTCAGTTTCTGGTAGCCTTAAACAATTATTTGATCCTTTCTCTTTCCTCCTCCTCCTGCTTCTCTTCATGAACAAGTGGCTCCACACTTCACTTCATCAACTTTCCCCTCTGTAACTATGCTGTAACTGTATTTCATCACTGGCATCGGGCGAAAGACCAAACAAACTTGGATTACATGAGAGCAACATCCAGTGCCAACTGACCGGGCTCAGTGACGTAGGAGACCAGCATTGGGCACCGCAGGGCAGTGATAAAAGTGGGCGTGAAGTTGTTTAAAGACCGTTTCCTGGCAATCTAAATACACAGGACCAGGCTTTGGCATGTGTGTGTATGTGTGTGTTATGGGGTGTTTCTGGTAACTACAAACATTTTGGTTTTGGCCTCCGGGTGTGGCTGAAAGAAGCTCTTTTTTTTTGTCTCAGAATCCTAACTTTTCTCATCCATGTAACATCACTCATTGGGATTTAAAGTGTGCGGTGTGCCCATGCAGAAGAGCAGAGCTATAATTACCTCCATAAATCACGACCTGACAACATGGAAGACTGTCTGCTACTGCTTCTCTCTGCCTCCATCAGCTCCGCGTAGGACATGAAGACAGACTAAGTAAGGTGTATGATGAGGGCACTTGGAGCATTAAATCCCTGAAAGGAATCAATGACTGAAAGCAAGTAGGCAGGCATAGATTTAGCAATTGAACAAAAGAGAAGAACGCAGCTGATTTGTGTTGCTGGCTTTTCTTTATCGAGCTGCAGACGACAACGACTGAGGTTTTATTGAAATCAGAAGAATCTGGTTAGACACTGAAATAGTTCATGAGACAGAAAACTGATATTTGGAACTGGTGTACAATGCAGTACAACAATCATACTTCAGATTTTGGAATGTTTCATCAAATCTGAAACTTTCAACATCAGTTAACCAGTTCTGCTTACAGTACAGATATGTCACAATATCCTGTGGCATGTAGCCAATCAGATAGTATTGTGAGTGAGACATTAGAGGAGATAAGAGAGTAATGAGTGAAAACAGACCCAGGGAGAAAGACACAGCAGCCGTTAAGCCAAAGTAGCATACTTCTTCATTCATTCATTACTTTTGTCAGTGATTACCTGCTGTTACAGATAACTGACCAAATGGAAAATATCAGTTTTCATAATCTGCCAAATTCTTAGTTTTAGGAGTCACCCTTCAGATTTGCTTCCTCTCAGCTTTATCTACAAGTGAATGGATGTTATTGAGTTTTTATCCAAAAAGGTTGTAAAAAATTTTTTAAAAAGTACTAAAGCTGTTGGTGACATTTGGTGATCCTGATCTCAGCAATTGACCTATAGTTAAGTCCCGCCCTCAAACACATTGAGCCAATCATAGTGTGTATATGCATTCTCAGACATTCTCTGCCCAGTATACCATTGACATGATTCTATTTTGTATTTTATGGGTTGAATGGTCAAATAGTGTATATTAGGTGCATGCAACTCTCACACAAAGTATCCTGAGAGGCTGGGCAACTGGATGGTTTTTTTTTAACCCTTTCTTAGGCCTCATCCGAACTAAGAAAAATATTTTCTTTGGATAAAGTTGCGCCATACACATCGACATCAATTCAATATGGATAAAGTTAACAAGAATGTCTGCACCAGAGACTGTGTAATCAGTGGATGTAACGACATTCAGCTCTAACTGAAGCTTCCAGCAGATGCCCCGCCCCCTGGTGGCTGGCTATAGGTCATAAACCTGCCTCCCCATGTATTCTAGATATGAGTCGGGAAAACTTAAAACAATCCTTTCACCTCGTAGAAATGTTTCTCATATCTTTATGCTGCGGTGGTATGATTATGTAATTCGGCTGCATTGTGTTCAAGTCTTTTTTATTTTAAAGAGGAGTTTGCTTTTCATTAGTTCAAATCATGTACTGCACAGACTCTGGCTGCACAATGGCTTCCGAAACCAGTTTAAGAAAGGTTTTTTTTTTTTGGCTTAAAAATTGAAAGGTAGAGTCATGCTGTCCATTCTATATACAGTCCATGGCATATACTGTATAAAACATGGACGTAGTCTCCGTGACGTCACCCGTCTGTTACTGCAGCTCTGTTTTGAGGCTAAACGGCGGGCGCGGCCATATTGGAAATGGGACGAGTGACAAGTGCCCAAACTCACAGCTATTGGGCGCCCGTCAGTCATATGGTCTGTGCTGTGGCTCTGATTGGGTAAGCTATTAGTCCTAATATCTTCCAAACAGCCGAGTTAGAAAAAAATTCACCCCCCTCACAGTGTGTGCCGTTAGCAAAATTAGCGATCCAGACGGGAGACAGAGTTTGTACCAGGCTTTAAATACGCTGATTTCAGCTCTGAAAACTGTCTTTTTCCCGTCCACTTGTACAGGACTTCCGGTGCTTCTGGAGCCAGCCTTAAGCGGTCACGAGAGGAACAGCAGCTTTTTAGCACTTCGGCGTTGTCTCATTTTTTCAGACCGGAGGTTGCCGCTTTGTCTATGGTCTGCACCTGTTATTGGACAAGTCAACGTATTATTTGAAGCAACGTGTTGTCACTTTGCTGGAAAAAAATATAAAGTTATTTTCTATCTATCTGCTATCTAACATCGCTAACGTTAGCTAAAGTTAGCCTAGTGTTAGCTCCCAGCTGTGTTGTTCATCATGTCTCATTATTTTTTTGGATTCATTGGTTTGTTTTGTTCGAGTTTTTCTTCTTCATTGTTCGCTGTTTTCTCAAGAGCTTAGCTTCATTAGCTTGTCTGTAATTGGGGAGATGACAAAAGTTGACAAACATTATTCTTAATGATTCTGTGGGAATACTGTGGCTAAACTAACAGAAACACTCTAGGTAAGGATGGCAGAAAGGCCGTTATATTTTTCCTCATACTCTGGGACAGAAACTGTGATCATGGCGACAGCAACTGGAGTTTATTATGTTTGTACTGATACCTGTAAACTTTGGCTCATAACTGAAGCTTTCATGGACTTTCTCATCAATAACATGATTCATACATCCCTCCAATGTGCAGTTTAGAGTCTTCTGGTGAGTTCTAAATGTGTGACCTTAATGTCTTCGAAAATCATTAATAGCCTCCTGTGAATGCTTCACAGTATTGTACAGTAACTCTCAAGGGACAAATGGTTCAAACATGAAAACATACAAACACAGAAGAGTGTGTTACATTAGCATTAGCAATCCAGTGACTTAAATATCAGCAGTGTGGAAATTTTTCAAACTAGGAAGTGAAATCAAACAGTCACATGAATATATGCACTAGCCCCACTATTACTCAGTTTATGTCTCTGAATGAAAATGGGCCTGGTGTCTTCTTTCAGAGTTAGATCTGTGTATCTCTCTTTGTTTTCTCCCATTGTTTGACTCTTAAAGTTTGTGTATGTGCACACTATAATCCTCTTGGTGTGCATGAAGCAGTGTCTCAGCTTTCACAGTTAATCATGTAGCCATCCGTTAATACAGTTAATGGGTGTGCGTGAAACAGTGTGTGCACGTCTGTGTGTGCGTGTGTGTGTGTACGTGTGTGTGTGTTGGTGGTTGTCTGCAGCCATGTGTCGCACAGTCATGCCAAACAGTTAGCCACATCTGAAGAGGTTTGGCCTGCGCACTGCATGTTCCAGCGTGTTGCCCTGCATGTTTCCAGGAGCAGGGCTTCCCAGAACTCTAACCGCACACAGACACACACACACACACACTCTCAGCAGCTTGTGTACAGACACACACAGGAACCATGGCTCATGGGACTCTGGGAATGGGAACCCATGTGGGACGGCTGAGAGGACCAGATGTGTTTATGAGCAGCGGAGTTTCGGATTGGGTTTCTCGCTGATTCGTGGAGTGGTTGTGCACACACACACACACACACACACCAGAGCACAGTAGCTGGGGAAACACAAGTAGCACATGGGAGCTGAGTTTGTCACATAGGAAGAGTGTTGTCACATTGAGTCTCTCTTGCCTGTGCTAAGATTAGCAGGTCTACCTGTGTGGCCATCTTCCTTTACCATGTCTCACTTTTCTTAAAACTTGTGTCATCACTCTGTCCTTTTCTTGTTTAATTTGTTTTTTTAGTTTTTTAACTGTCCTAGCCCTGATTTTTAGTCCCTTGTTTATAAAGGAAAATGAAGATCATCAAAAGAGATTCTTTATTTGATCCAATATACTTGAAATTTGTCCTCAAAAATGACAAAATTGCTCAAGATGAGGTTGCAAAATTCACAAGTTCTCCAACCATTCTCAGTTTTTACCTAAAAACTATAGATCATGAAATTTTCCTGGAGCAGTTACAGGTAATGTATTTTTGTAACATCCTTAAAAGTCTTAAATTTAAAACAAAGGCCTTTAAAAGTCTTAAATTCATTAACATGATACATTCTGGTCATAAATAAATTACTCAAAGGTCTTAAATTTGTCAGGGCAGGATTTATTAATGTTTTACTGATTTTATTCCCTTTTTTTGGGGACTTTTCAAGAAGGAAACTGTCTTACAAGCTGCTGATATAAATTATCTGCATCCCAGCTAAACAGTCTATGTCTATGGGTCACGGTTTGCACTTTTACCAACCAAAGAGTAACTTTATAGTCATTAAACAGTCAAAAAATAAACTTGACTGAGTCTCATTAAGTGACACACGCTATGATTTGGTTGTAACACAGCAGGACCCCCAAACCATCGATCATATTTATGTGTTTTTGGTCTTAGATTTCATTCAAAGTGTCATTAAAAGTCTTAAATTGAACTTACTGAAACCTGCAGGTACCCTGTTGTAACATTATGTTCAGATTGATCTATAAGAACCTTAAGTCTTTATTTGTCTGGAAGCAGCCCAGGCACCTGGCTTTTACTCAGTGCATTTTCAGATGGAAGCAAGTGGTAGAACATTAAATTGAAAACCATTACTGCTGGAACATTTCGTGCATAGATATTATGGAAAATTTAAGGCCTACCACTTCAACTCAAATATCAAGCAACATTTCTCTCCAGCAGACCAAGAAATCTAGATGACTCAGCGGTCTGCTTTTAAAATGCTGCAAAAACTGACAAAGATAGCTAAGTAGAAGTAACATCTGCTGTGTTTAAAATTATTGTAAACATCCTCTGAATACCAAGCAGTTTCTGGTTGTTTTCTGTTTCTGTCACATTGTTACTGAATGTGGTTTCATTTTTCTCTACTCTACTGGCTGATGTTACTCAATTATGTCCTCATGCAGTGTAACAGCATTAAAAAGCTATAAATCATTCAGGAAAAAAAAACAGCACAACACATTTTTAGGAACCTTCTAGCTTAAGAAACATAAGAAAAATACAAAATGTTGGCTCTACATTCAAGAATCTACACATTTGATTTTTTGGAAATTTTAACTCACTGTAGTCTCATTTATCACCCCAATACGAAGTCATACACCTCTATGGGTTCAGGCAAAATTTAAGTATTTTTGAAACCCAAATTCAGACAGCATGTCTATCATTCTGGGCTTGTTGAAAGCAGAAAAAACAAAATTTTCTGTTTTCTGCAAATTTTCAAAAAAAATCAAGTCAATCTGAATGGAATTCTTTCTTCTTTTCTGCTCTGTTTACACCATTGACTGTATATAGAATGGACAGCGTGCTTCCGCCTGTCACCGTTCTACATTTTTGAAGCTAAAAAGCCCCGTTTCTCTAGCCGCCATTGTGCAGCCAGAGTCTGCGCAGTAGAGAATTTCCGGTGGAGCAGAGTAAAAAAGAGAAATAGAAATATTTATTTCTTCTTCCTCAGAAGGTTTAGTCTCCTTTTGACTCTCTTTCCCGAAGTTTCTTATATCCCCGGTAAAAACTACTCATGAACGGCAGCTGTCAACTATCGTAAAGCGAAACTTATATCGTGGTTTTTAACGTCCAATAACTAATGAGAAACTAACTTCTCAGGAAAAAAACACCTGAACACCATGCAGCCAGATGACATCATCATACTACCTTAGTGTAAGGATGAGAGAAACGTTTCTACGAGGTATCGTAATTTTTTTAAGTTTTCCCGGGTCATATCTGGAATACATGGGGAGGCGGGGCTTATGACCTATACTGCAGCCAGACACCAGGGGGCGGGGCTTATGACCTATACTGCAGCCAGACACCAGGGGGCGGGGCTTATGACCTATACTGCAGCCAGACACCAGGGGGCGGGGCATCTGCTGGAGGCTTCAGTTTGAGCCGAACGTCGTTATGTCCACTCATTATACAGTCTATATTTTACACATGTTGCAGTCATCACTTGTGATACTTCCAGGTAACCTTGGAAAGTTGAGAAACTGAGGATCACGCCTTTTTTTTTTTTCAGTTTTTGGATTGTACAAATGGATCGCAGATGCTGATCATTCAAAAATAAGTTTCTGGTAATGCAAGGGTTAATGTCT
>RPOG01003746.1:0-56853 GCA_008086565.1 Thalassoma bifasciatum | reverse complement strand
GTTGAAAATGACATATGTAAAATAAAATGTGTAAGTGATAAAAAGTGGCAAAAACAGCAAGAAGTAGCAACAAAAATAAGTTCAAGCAAAAAAGGTATAGGAGCAAGACAAATTTGCAAGCACAATGGGAAAAAATTTAGAAAATAGTCAGAAAGTCATAATAATAATAATAATAATAATAATAATAATAATAATAATAATAGTAATACTATTGGTCCAAATGTGGAGAAAAAAGTGAAAAGTGACTAAAATAGGCAAAAAGAAGTTACAATTTAAAAAAAAAAAAAAAAAATGTCATGAGTTGTTGCCATGTTGTAATTGACATTGATGTTCATTTTCAAAACATTGTTTGTTTGAGAGCACTTAGGTTGGAAGACCTAGAAATAACTGCACTGAAAAATCACAAATGCAATATGGGGAAAAACAATGTAAATAAGATTATTTTTGCAAATTGTGCAACGTTATTTAGCACAGTCAATGAATTTCATTCTGCAGCAACTATATGAAAAATGATTGTTTTCAAACGCTGTTATATTAATTGAGACGCTGCTTAAAACACACAGTTTGAAAGACAAAGAGTTTGAGGGGACATCTGTTTTTGTGACCAAATTACTCATTGTATACATAGATAGACATTTTGACCAGGAGAACTTGGGAGGATATTTTATCCTGGGGGTAGTGCTTCTCAGATGATACTTCTAGACCTACAGGCTGAACATCTCTACTTGGTGTAGCACCCACAGTGTTTTTATAACACCCTCCATCCACTATAAGATGACACCCAGCTGTGATGGACTAGGTTTAATAACTCCGAAACAATGTTCTTCTTCGAGCCTGAAAGTATAAATGTGTCTCTGTCAGCTCCTGGTGTTCCAGATTAAAGAGTGACCTTGTAATTTGGAGACCTTCAGCTGAACGTGTCAGTGAAGTTGTTGAGAATGTATTTTAGTTTAGTTCCTCTATACACACGTCATCATCTCTTCATCAGATAAGTATTTAATGATGATGGAAAGCAGCTTGAGAGGGATGCTTCCTGTTAAGAGTCCTCAATCAACAGGCCCGTTAATGAAACCCAAACATGGGTTGATCTCTGCTATCTTCCTGCTTTAAATGGAGTAGAGGCCTGCTGTTTTGCCAGTCAAAGCTGTTCAGGGCTTTTAGAGTTGGCTCCAACCACCATAGGCTTTGTCAGTTGCGCTTGTCTCCTTTCAAGTGTCAACAAATCCATCTGTAGTGAAATAAAGCAATATTGAAGCCAGCACAAGCTGTTGATCCTCAATGCTAACAGGCTAACTGCAGTGAGACGTGGTTTGTCTGTTTCCATCTATGGTGTCATTTTAACCGAGGGCGCGGTCACTCCGGCCATTCAGACCGTGCTGTACTCAAGCACGATTCAATCCCCCAGCGCCGCTCGCCCGCAGAAGAGTACGGCCAGTGGTCAGATTACTCAAACATAAACCAGACTTCAGCACTCGAGTGCCAACACACGCCCGGCCACTGACGTCACTACGAAGCGTCTGTTTACAAGACGAGGTTTCATCAGAGCTAACAGATTAGAGGACACAGAGAACTTTGTTACAACTTTACTCACTTTTTGGTTTCTGTGACGTTTTTTTGGACTGATACAGCCCTCCAGCACCCCGCCATTGTCTACAATGATTTTCAAGAGGAGCAGTCGCAGCGATCATACATCCTGCTAACCTGCTCCCATGTGCACGTGCATTAAGTGGGCCACCCTTTAGCACACCTCTGTTAAGCGTACTAAAGATGGGGAACTAGGTTGTGCCTAAGCATTGTATACTTTGGCCTAACGAGCTGAACTTTGCGTCTGAAGTGGGCCCAAGTACGGCTCGTTTGGCCAGTGTGACTACACCCTGATAGGCCTAAGTCCAGGGGTGTCCAAACTAAGGCCCGGGGACCCATTGTGGCCCGCCGTCTATTTACATGCGGCCCCCAGCTTTCATTCTAATATGCATTAATTTTGTAACTTAAATTAATCATGCCCTAATTGTGTGCATTTAAAGTTTCTGTCAGATGCTTGAAAAATACTTAAATATATCTGGTAACATCTCACAAAAATTTGGATTGTGCATCGGCCAATTCAGAAAAAAACAAAAAAAAAACAACAAAAAAAAAAAACAAGAGGACAAAAGACTGAATTAAAGTTATGAAATGGTGAAAAAAAGACAAAATTTGATGCATAAAATGGTTCAGAATGCAGGGTCAGAAATATCTGGGCTTGAAAATTTTCTTATAACAGTCTCATAAACAAACATGATAAATTGCACATCCTGAACCTGCCGTAAAAAAAAAAAAAAGACATGTTTTTTGAGCACTCATTTGTCACTTTCACTGTTAATAAACATGTCTGCAAGAGCTGTCAGCCCTTGGTCATACGGCACCTTTGGATAAAAGTGTGGACACCCCTGCCTTACTCATTGACTCACTGCCCTCTTCTGGTCTGGTGGTGTTTTGCAACCGACTGTATTTTTTTCTCTGTACATCATTGTCCTCTTTTGCATCATCAACCAACCCTGTGGTCAAAATGCAGACAAGTAATGGGCCATGGGAACAGTTCAGTTTTCAGGATGTTTTAATAGGAACTAAAAGCTCTTGTACCTTCTGATTGAAGCCCAGCTGAAGTTATGTTTGACTGTATAAGAGCTAGCAGCCCTTTTATGTGAATATATGGAATGCCAAAACTTGAGTTTGGAAGAGTTTATTTCAGCAGCAAAGACCCCATAAAACAGGTACCACTGATGGTTCACATGACATGAGTGAAATCAGCTTATAAAGAGGACCTGGAGTCAAAGAGGGGTTATAGTTTGAATAGTATTCCCAATTGACCTATTGCTGAGCTGAGCCCTCCTTCACTCACTCTGACAATAAATATTTAGAGCAGGAGACATTTTTCAGGAGGCTATAGATGCATTTTGGATACAGGGAGATCTAAACTACACATCAGAGGGAAATATTAATCATTTTATTGTTAAGAAGGTCGATAAAAAGCTTCAGTTATAGCCAAAGTTTATAGGTCCCAATGCAACCGTGATAAAGAACATCTTGTTCCATCACCATCAGTATCAGCACTGACATTCAGGTTTTTGACTCAGAATATGAGAAATTCATGACCCCCATAGTTACCAAGAGTGTCTATGCATTATTTTAGTTTTTTAGATTAGATGAGATTTGACTTTATTGTCATTGCACGTCACAAGTACAGAGCAACAAAATGCAGATTGCATCTAACCAGAAGTGCTTAACAGTGAATAAATAACTATGTGCAATATAAACATACCATCATATACACAGTATATGTAGAAGGTGCCAAGCTGAAATTATATAAATAACTTTGGATGCATGTATGTTAAAACTATAACAAGCTATGACTATGGTACAGTATGAGTAACTATAATTATATAAATATCTAAGGGATGTTTGTACGGACTAAAAAACAGGTTATTGACGATGGTACAATTACAGACTATAAACAGTGCAACAGTGTTTACATTGAATTATCCAGCATACTTTGTTATCTTGGTTTTACAGATAAGTTAATGAAGCTAAGCTCTAGAAGCTAATGTGAGTTTAACTAAAGCATTTTGGACAAGAGCTCACAATGATGTACAATCACAAAAGAACAAAAACTAGAATCAAACAGGCCAATGAACCCCTAACCTCCAGGCTAACATTCAGCGCACTTTAGCTGGAGTAGTTAGCTAGTTAGAGATGTTAAAGATATCTTTTTTTTTTTTTTTTTTTTCCCTCAAAAAAACGAAAACATGTTCCATCGAATACAATTTTGACTTGTCTCAGAACAGATGTATACATTTTTGTCAATTATGGCACCACTTTATTCAAGGAAGATACTTTTCTCCCATGAGATGTAGATTATGAATGCCTATACACACTGTGATTGGTTTGTTGTGTTTGAGGGCGGGGCTTAACCCATTAACCCCATTAGCAGATTTTTTGACTCGTTCAGACATCATTTTTGTCTTTAAATAACTCAAAATAAGACATTTTTATGGACTGGTCAGTTGAATGTCGCTCATGTTAAGGAAAAAAAAGAAAATTTTCACTAAAAACTAAAGACATAAACACTTGTTTCGATTTCAGTTTTTGCTGTGTAAAATATGAACAAGATCACAAACAATTGCTGATTGAACTCATTCAAGCAAAACACTGCAGTTCAGATTATACAAACTTCGCTGCTACAACAAATTTGGAAAAACAATGAAGCAGAAAACAATCAGAACAACCCTGACTGAAATTTTGTTATGTAATATAAGTTGAACTTTTCCAAAATGATTTCACGACCCCCAGTAATCAGGTCAGGACCCGAAGGGTGAGAGTGGCTGATTTAGTGAACTTAAACTTGGTTGACTTTTTTTGTTGGTCAGGCCTTTTTAATGTCAATTTTACCTCACTATTTATTTATTTATTTATGATTTTGTTTCCTATTATGTGCACGCTGATCCTGCTGTGCATGTGTATCACGGCTAAAAGCACAACTCTTTATTCCTCTTTTTCACTAGGTAACGCATCATTCACTGTAAAAATTTAAAAGGATAAATGTAGAAAATGAGCTCTTGCGATTTTTCGTGCTGGAAAGAACTTTGGTGGAACCTGACTTCATACGTCTGCAGTGACATTAAACAACTTTATAAATCAAACAGTCTCCTCTCTTGTTATTACGAGCCTGTGTCATGACCAGTTAAAAACTCAGCATGGTCACATTAATGAGACTTTTGATGTCTCTTTATTGTACCATGATAAAAAATAAAATATGGAATCACAAATGTTGATCTAAAAAAGAGAAATATTCTTTTTGTGTTTAACAGTTTTTGTCTCTTTAAAGTTATAGCAAGCACTGGAGATGCTTCTCTTCTTTTGGCCATACAGTTTATTTGCATAGATCTTTTCTATACCTCCTTCTATAGGAGCATCCGTACTGCTGTGTGCTCTGCAGGCTCTATAAATTGTGGTGAATAAAACCAGCCGTCTCCTGCCCTCCCATATGGGCCGAGTCAAAGCAATGCCAGCAGAAGCCACATGATTTACAGCACTGTACATAGATGCATCACAAATTTATAGGAGACTTAATTAGAAGTTATAAAAGTGACTTATAGCAACAGTGAGGGACACAGGGGCCTATAATGTGGCAGTTATCATTTCCATAACTTCACAAGTCTTGAATCTTTTCTTTTCCTGAGAACTTTTATGTGTTGGTGGAGCTCTTTGTGCTTTGATGTTAATGCAGAAAGCTTTTTCTGGGTGGCACAGTGTTGCTGCAATGCTGAACTGTGCAAATGTCAGAAAAGGGAAAAAAAAAGCTTTGCTTTGCTTTGCTCTCTGTTACTGCAGTGTGTCACAGAAAAAGATGTTATTCAAGTTTATACACATTCCAACATTAGGACAGAATCCACGGTGGGGCTGGAGAATTTGTTTGAGTCTAGGACAAAAATCCCTGAATAAACCCTCTGAAGTTTGTTCTTTCCTTTTGCTGCTCTTGATTCACATAACAGTCAAAATATATCTTGGTTATTTTGCAAACTTTAAAAAAGGCATGATTATTGATGGCAACCCGTGAAACAACCCAGGCTTTGGAAGTTAGGAACAGGAGCTCTTGAAGTGGTCCTCCTTTCCTTCTATCTTTTCTCAAGGACTTCTCATTCACTCAGTACAAATACAAACCGGCTGTTTCAAATTTCCTTTGGCTCAAACAAATAAAAATACACTGATCTCCAATCAGAAACTTGCCAAGACTTGATAAAAGCCATGAAACTTATTTTTCTCTACTAACTGTTGCCAGTATAAAAGACTTAATCCACCAGTCTTTTCCACCGGCAACAGTTGAAAACGTGAGCCTGACTTCTGAGTAGGTGCGCAACGATTCATCTAGCAAATCAATTAATCGGTTTGTATCCCTACAATCCAACTACATCGATCTTTACTTGGCAAGTTACCCTTTCAGATGCTATTTATCAATCTTATATCATTTTAAACTGAAAAAAAAATCGAATGAATTGATACTCAGAAATAGACTCAGTCCACCTGTATGTGACGTCATTGCCACGTGGCAGCAGACAACAAAACAGAGCAAAGGTCAAGTAAAATACCACAGCAACACAACAAATCACCCCAACCACATTGTAAGGTGCCATGAGATACTAATGTATAATTTCTATGTTGAAAACAAAAGCTAAGGTAGCAGGCAAACTTACTGTTAAAATGTAGGTTGCACTTGCTTGACTTTTATTGGAATGTATTTAATAATAAATAATAATAACACATTTTATCTGTATGGCAATTTTCAAAAACTCAAAGACACTTTACAATTTAAAAAGCAATACATAAATGCATACATCAATTAAAGTTGAATCACAGATTAAAAGCTAATTTAAAAAGGTGAGTTTTTTGCAGAGATTTGAAGTTTGATGGGTCAGAGCAGTTTTGAATGTGAGTAGGGGGTGAGTTCCAGAGGGAGGGGGCAGCTATGGAAAAGGCCCTGAGTAACTAAGTAACTGTTGTTTACTTATTTTTTCTATCCATACTGAATTTATACCTGATTCCCATACAAGAAACTTCACCTGTACTGTCCAGTATCCGGGTATCTGCCTCACAGTCACACTGGTTAAATTTTTGGCTCAAATGTTACTGGATGGATTTAATTAAAGGGAACCCCGACTGTAAGGACACACAGGCATGAATATGCTTAAATGTTTGTCTCAAACTAGAATTTGTTGTTAAAAGACATAACAAATTGGTTTTTCTTTAAAAAAAATACAGTTTAAAACACAATTTCAATCCTTCGGGCGCAGCCATTGTTTTACTGCCGCAATGCATTCTGGGTTGATGATGTAGATTGGTACCAAGCATCTGGATTTCGCCGTTTACTCACTACTAGTCGCTGTAAGTCACTAGGTTTCAGGAGGGAAAAAAACATAATAATGCCACATGTGGCTGCTTTTGGGTGCACTTTTCAGTCCAAAGGAAACAAGGAGACTGATGTTAGTCTGCACAGCTTCACAAAAGACAAGAAAAGAAGGAAGTTGTGGGAAATCGCATGTGGGCGTAAACAACTTCCCATGGAGCCGCAGCTATGTTCTGGCCACTTCTCTCCAGAAGCATTTGCTGCATTTAGCCGGCCCATGCTGATGAAAGAGCTGACAGGTGTGGGTCATTATAAACGGAGACTAAAGCCAAATGCTGTGCCGACTATTTTCCAACACAAACCCACAAAACTTCCTCGGGAAACCACTGAAGTCCGCTCCATATCCTTATATCATCCTGTATGAGATCAAGCCCAGTGCAACCATATGACGTCACTACCCAGACGTTATTGCGGCGTAAACAACAATGGCGGCCTACAGGTGAAAATATTTTTTCAAATTTTATACAAACTGAGATATTTTGAGAGATTTTATTATCGTTCTTATGTAGCTGGTAAAAACACTGATCATCTAGGATAATGACGCTCTGGTAGCCAGGGTACCTTTAAAGGCTGATGGGTAACAAGGGAGCCAATGAGAGGGGAGGGGTTGGTTTGCACCCCCCAGTTATGACATTTACCATGGTATGTTTCATAGGTTAACATCAAAGCATTTGATTTAAATGTCAGTTGAGTTGAATTTAGTTTATTCATAAATAATTACGTGGACAGTCCCCTGTAATTTACAGTAATTTAAGCAGCTTTCGCCCTTTTGGCTAATTTTCAGCTGTAGTCCCTGGCCAGATGACAATAGTCAACCTAAAATACAATTGTTTAGATTTAAAATACAACGAAAAAATTGCATTTATAATTACACACAAGGAAAAGAGACACACAACAGGTGACGCAGTTGAAACACGCACAACTAGAGCCCATCATTTCATATAATGGAGACAATTTCGACGTGAAAGAGATTGTAAACACAGGCTGCTTGTTTTCAAATACAGAATTATTGTGTACTTCTTACCGTAAACCATTTAAAAGCATCATAAATCAAATAAACAGAACAAAGAATATATAAATATCTATCATCTCTGTGACTTTTTTTTTGTAAATTGAACTGTGAAAGAATAGTTCACTCAAAATAAAGCCTCATTAATCTCCACAGTAATGAACCGAAACGGAAATATCATGACTTGAAGTGAGAAAGGAAACATTATTACTTTTTTAATTCAGGTGAGCCTAATGATATTAAACCTTATGAAATGAAAACACATCAACATCAAACCCAATTATGTTACAAGTTTAATGCTTTAGAAATCTTAGTGCTGTTGTTGTTGTTGCATTTCAGCATGTTTTTGCTGTTGTCATTGGAAACAGACCAAGAAAAGTAGTAATGATATAATCAGTGACACAGCCTTTCACATTTTCATCCTGTTTCTTTCCACTGCCTGGAGGAAAATCCATAATATCTTATTCTTTTATTACTAAATGGAACAGACAAGCTGTCAATAGAGAACATTGTGGCGGGGAAAGAGTGATCAGAATCACAGTGGGAGGAGTGTGGTGCATCTGGTAATAGCTGGAAATCCAGGGGGGGGGACGGGGCATGTGTGGGGTCAAAAAAATGGTCCCACATGAGCTTCCTGTCGCTAATTGGTAGCACAGGTCCAGCACATTCCTCCCTCCGCTGTGAGAATAATGGCATGTCCCTCTGTCTCCGTCTCACTTTAAGCATCTTTTTCACCGCAGGCCTTTCTCGGCTCACACCCAGCGCCACAGAAAGCCGTCATTATTATGTCAGCTCGTTCTGTGTGACTTGCTGCACATTTGGCGTTTGGTAAAGTCGCCTTAAAGCTAACAAGTTGCTTGTTGTGGTTTGCAGCAGAAAACTAGCGGCAGGGTCAGCTGTTTTGTTGTGTTGTGTGTGTGTGTGTGTGAGAGCGGGATGAAAACTTGTGTCATACCATCCACGGGGGACGTGTCTGCATGGCTAACGCCGCGACTCCTTCCTAATGGATTTCAAGGGTAGGCAGCCATCACGGAGCAGTCATCCATCTTTTATTTGGATTCATGTTTCATCTTAAGCAGAAGTGCACTTAAACCAGCCTTTAAGTAGTTGGATCTCTAAATCTAATGCAATAATGTGCACGTCCCTCAGGCATTTTCCTCACACCTATGAGAGGCAGGGAAAAAAAAAAAAAAGGCCAGAAAATGTTTCATGAAACTCATCTTTCAGTGGTCGGTGAGTGAGCTCTCCTGTGAGGGACCAGAGTTTCCATCAATTTGTTTCTCATTCGAGTTCAATCCGGGTCTGATTTGCAGTACCTACCCACGTAGTTTTGTTTCCTGCAAAGCTCATTTTCAGGCCACGAGTAGAAAAACCTCGAGATTTATTCCCAGTACATATAAACTGAAGTCCAGTGGCAGAGTGTAACTCTTAAACTAAGAGCAGTAGAACAAACCTGTTTATTATGCCTGAATGCCTGCAGCGTGGTTTAAATCGTTGGACGACTTAATGAATTGGAGTCGGTGCAACCAGGGATGGATTTGTAATGTGACTTGACCCTGAAAAGACTCAACTTTGATCTTTAGTGATGTTTCATTTCTTTTTTTTCCCTTCCACATTCCTGATGTATAAAATACGTTTTGAGGCCTTTTCCCTGTATCTCGCATGTCATGAATTATTCCTCAGACGTGAAAGCTCCTTTACTCTGTAGAGCAGAGTATGACCCTTTGGATGCCATCCATTTTTACATTTGACCTTTGGAAGTATTGAATGTTTCACTCCTATTTGTTATTGAGCGTTTTTGGAAGGTTATGCCCCCACTGCTAAAACGCCGCTGAAATAAGTAAAATCGAACTGATATGTGGATTATCTTGGATAAATATTCAGATAAATACAGTGTCAGTTGAATGAGGAAATTGGTGTTCAAGGTCAACCATATAAGAAAAAAAACAAACAAAAAAAAAAAAAAAAAAAAAAAAAAAAAAAAAAAAAAAAAAAAAAAAAAAAAAAAAAAAAAAAAAAAAAAAAAAAAAAAAAAAAAAAAAAAAAAAAAAAAAAAACATCAAAGGCCCGTGGTACATGTCAGTCAAAAAATGCACCCCTACAGCACTTTGGTGCACATTGTTGCTAACCAAGACAGAGGGCACTTTGTCGAGAGACACTTAAGCCTATGTTTTTCATCCATTCTCATTCTGTGATCAGCTCTGGTGTCATAAACTCACCCACTAAGGTCAGTCATTTTGGAGAATCTATTTCTCGGATTCACTTGTTTCTTGTTGCATCTGTTACAAGTGATGGGCAAAGCAGTTCTTTTCAGTGAGCCGAATCATTAGAATCAGTTCAGTAAAGTGATTCGTTCAAAAGATTTGTTCACCAAATCGTTCAGTATTTCTCCGCAGCTCCGCCTGCCAGTCAAAATTGAATGAGCTGAAGCAATGCCAAACGCTCAGTTTTGCTCGGGATCGTACTGAAAATTGCACGTGGTGAATAATCCTGAGCTCAAGTTCAGTCACTGAACCGTGTCTCTGTCTTTCAGTTGGTGATTCGTTCACATACTGGACATACATACCTTCTGTACGTTCAGTAGGAATCACTCATTCGGAGCTCCAGTTCAGTGCCTGAGCTGTGTCTCTCTCTCTGTCAGTGATTCATTCATGAGCTAAACGCATATGGAGACCATCAGAATTGATTTTAAAACAGTCAGCTGAGTAAATATGGGTATATAAGCCATTTGCAAACCGACAGCAGCTAAAAAAAAGCACAAATATTTTTGCAACACCTTAATATTTACTACTACATCAATGTTGGCGACACAGGACTTCCAACTGACTCTGTCCTGTTTGTTGAGTCATAACTATGATAAACATAAATGGGGGGGCTTGAGCGACTCTAACGGTCAAGAGAGACAGAGACAAGACACAGGAGAGGGGAGTGCAACTGCAGTTCATAAATGAACAAATCTTTTCAAGTAAGTGATTCGGTTCAGTTCGCTCACCCAGATGATTCGTTCATTTGAACGAAATCGATCACGAACGACACATCACTCATTTTTTCTGCATAATTACTCATCTTAAGTCTCCTAATCCTTAGGGGTTTAACCATGAAAAAATGATGAAAAGAGGAGTCCAAAACAGCAGAATCCAGGAAAAACTTTATTCAAGCCCAGGCATATCTGGCATAGCTATTGAGTTAAGAGGTTTGCCACGCCCTGAACATTCTGTACCAACTGATAAAACACAACACCTCTAAGACCAAGAAATCTCTTGCTTCTCTCAAAATCTTTCCTAAACCTCCTAACAAATATCCCTTCTGTGTCAGAATTGAACTGTGTAGCTTCTTTTAAAACCCACTTGACATCCCTTCCCCAGTGGTGATTGGCTGTTTATTTAGAGCAGCAGGACACTGCTCCTTTCAGGGTGAAAGGAAACCATCTGATCAATGAGGAGGGTTAAAAGTAATATCTGGTATTACATCTTACAATGGAGTGTCCATGAAGCCATATGAACATTAATATTTTTGACAGTGTGAACCTGGAATTTAGAGAATTACTCAGAATCTGTTTGGATTTTTGGAATGTGTTCAAGTTTAACTTTTACAGAGCTGTTTATTGCAATCTTCAGTGTCCAGAAAACTGGAGGTCAGCTCATGTCCAGTTGATGTAACATTCAAATGGCATGGAGACACAGGGAGCTAGTGTCCAGTTACCAGGCAGGTTTAAGGTGACCCGCAATTTCCTGCAATGTAACCTATAGGCTCTGTAAAGACCCCAGTCTCTCAAAGATGAGCAGAACAACAGGTTTGTTTATGGCCCTGTTTACTCCAAGAGACAGCAAGCTGAAGTACGTGACAGCTGGCATCTATATCTATATGACATCTATACATGTAAGGTTAGTTGAGAATTGCCTTCAGTAGGGTAAACTGCTTACTTTAACCAACGAAATCCACAACAATATGTGGGTCAATGACGTGACGTCCCTTTTTTTGTGTCCAAGTGCAATATTTCCTTACGTCATGAATTGAGTATTTCATCACATGTATTTCTTTATTCCATGAAACCTGTGTTATTTGAACACATCTTTAAACTATTAAAATATAACATGTTTTTTTGTGTTTTGGTTCCTCAAACCCCCAAAATGTCAGGTGGTGCAACCGTCCTGACAAGTATCCACAGTAATTAAACTCTAAAAATTGAATGTCAGTTATTGTAAATGGAAATTAAAAATACAGTGGCATTATTTTGTGCTTGAGCCTTTTTTAAATAAAACATTCTTTGCAAATAAAAAGAATTTTAAAGCTGTTGAGAAATGTAAAAAACTTTTGTCCCGTAATTTTCACCTTGTCAAATGTCAGGGTGATGCAACCGTAACATTAGACTTTTATTTTAAAGTGAAGAGAATAAAACAGGAAACAGGAAACTGCATCAGCCAGAGGAGCCCAAATGACATTTGTGACCAAGTGGAAAAGTTTGTAGATTGCTCTGAAATACTGATAAAAAAGGTTTTTCAGTTCATTGGTGACTGGAACAATTTCCATGTCAGGTGGTACAACCAATGTAATAATGTGAAATGTTATTTTAACATCAAATTATTCATCTTATTCACAAATAAAACAAATAAAACACACAAAATGAAAATGTATGAGTCACTACAGACACTTCAGAGATACTTGCCAATAATTTCACACAGAAAAAATAACAGGAACATATAAATATATTTTCATATATTTGGTTGCGCCACCTGACATTTTTGGGTGCTCAAATTAAATATACAAAAAAATTATGAACCTGAAATCTTTGAAATGTTGGTCAACTACTGAAATATGTTAGAAAACATAATTCTTCACTCAGAAATATGTTTTTATCCATTTTCAAAGAACTTTTTAAAAATACGTTTTTAGACCCTCTTTTTGTCGTTGACCCATGTGGTGAGTTTTCCTAAAAACTGTGCATGCTGTTACAACCTCACACCAGTTCAACTGTATATCCCTTTTCCACTCAAGTGGCCCTGTGGCCT
Source organism: Thalassoma bifasciatum (assembly GCA_008086565.1). Lineage (NCBI taxonomy): Eukaryota > Metazoa > Chordata > Actinopteri > Labriformes > Labridae > Thalassoma > Thalassoma bifasciatum. Next base: position 43,898 of record RPOG01003746.1, on the reverse strand, counting down.
GTTTTAGTTCATAGTTGGTTCAACTTGAGAATGGTCTAAGAACCAGCTTACTTTTCCTGAGGCAAGGACCACAAAAGAGCCGCATCAGAACATCACCAAATTTCACTCTTTATGTCTCAAATACATATTGGAAATAACACTTTGATCTTGATAACTTTTTTTTTTCTTCATTGACATACACATGAAAACAGGATCTTGTATTCGGGGCTACTCTTTTAAATGTCAGCATGTGTTATGACAGTACTGAAGTATCTGACTCCTTTTTACTTTCGCTCTAATCTCCAAATGCCACATTTTATCTGCTGATCCTCAGAGGAGGAACTGGATGATATCAAGCTTCAAATTTTCTCATCAAAAGCAGCGGGAAAACATTTATTCATTGATTTCAAAAGGCCAAGAGGAAAAAGGTTTGGAAAGTAACTCTGTTAGTGACGGGAGGGGGGAAGGATTAACAGTCAGCGGGGGCGAGAAACGAGCGAGTGAGTCCACAGCGTGAGCAGTCTGATCATTACGATCTAAATCAATCTGATCAGGATAAGGAGAAATTTACAGTTACAGGATAAATTTTCTCTTTTATTTTCATAACTTTAAATAAGGTTTGCATGAAACAAGCAGTGAAACATACAGAGGCATTTTAAGAAAGTCCTATAACTAAACATATCTTAAAAACTTGTTTCTATTTTATAATTTTTGAGCAGCAACAAAATTTGTGTGGTGTAATTTTCCCAGTGCTTGCCAGCCCTCAGCATATCTTTTATTTAAAGGGAGGGCTAATTTAATTCACATATTCAGATCACCCAGGGTAAATTTATTCACATTTTTGAAGTGAGCTCAATGCATCAATCCAACTCTTGTGCTGTGTTCTTTGCTGTAACTGTCATCTAAACTGTGATGTCCTTCAATATCATCAATTTTCTCAATCTATTCTCACTTTGCTCGTTTCTTGTCTGAGCCTGAGTCCCAGTTACAGAGACAAGATACAGGATACTTTAGTCCTCATTTCACATGCTTCAGAGCAGGGAAATTACATTTTTGTTTCATCCTGTACAAGAAACGTAAAAAAGACAGTAAGCATGCGCCCTGTTTCAGTAGATGAGAAAAGGGAGAAACAAGAGGGAGGAGGAGGGGAAAAAAGCAACTCCTAAACTAGGCTCCTGTAGGGGGGCACAGTTGTGGGATTAGGAAAAAAATCACCTCAGCACACAAGCAGCATAATAAACCATTACAAAAAAACTTGAAGACTTGCACATGTAGAAAAGGGAAGGGTGTCGGGGGGTTTGAGTCATTTTGAGACTGAAATGTGGATGAGCCTCCAAACCTTGCTTGGGTTATCATTTTTTATTACTTCTGTCTTCGTAATTAGATTACAAAAAAGAAATTCTGAATGAAGAAGGGGAAATCAAACAGGCACAGTCAAAATGACGTGAAGACAAAAGAAAAGAGGCACTGATGGTTCACTTTATTTATCACAACTATCATTGGTGCAGCTCTCCTTTATGGCGCTTTTCCACTATTCAATTCCAGCCCTACTCGGCTCGGCTCGGCTCTACTCGGCTCTGCACGGTTTGGTTAGCTTTTCCACTAGCCCGTCTTCAGACTCACGGTGGGCGTGGATTTTATAACACAGCTGCGCTAAAGTGCTGCGCAGAAGTGCGTGCATGTCATCTATAACGCGACACAAACATAATTTTGTACTAACATATGTGCCACCGTGGTCTTTAAAGGAAAAAACAAAGCTTTCAAAAGATTTCATTAAAGTAATACAGCGGCTCAATGTTGGGCGTCATGACAACGGAGGTAAACAACAGCCATGTGCTGCTGCACGTAGAGGAAAACGAAGGAGCTGCTTCCTGACATCAACTCTTCCCTGGATCCAGTGAGATCACTTTAATTTTTGATTTTTGGGCCTGGTATACAGGAGATTTTTTGTTGATCAATCATTCTTCTTTGAACTGGTTTTCCTTTTTGGTTCCCTGTGGATTAATGGACTGATTGGTGCTTAAAGACTCTCGTGGCAGACAGATCGCTCCTGCGCCGACAACTTTGATTGAATTGAAAAGACTCTTTAAACCGAACTATCTTTGCTGTTAACTTCTTTTTCGTTTAAAAGGGACTTTTAACTTATTTAGGAATCATGAAGGTGCATTTTAAGTTGGTATTTTGTGTTCATTCAGTCTGGTTCTGTGCCGTCGGGTTTAAATGTCATTAAAAACTCGTCGCTGACTTATTAGTTTTCCTCTTGTAAGTGATTCGTACAGAGTCTTAAGCTTCCGTGAGGACATTCTCTGACCAATGAGTGACTGGCAGTCCGTCGACGTCACCTTTTAGTATCGGCTTTTCTCGCTTGGAACCAGGGTAGAGTAGGTACTAAAAACTGGCGTCTGCCGCGTAGTACCGCGCTTATGGAAACGCAACACAAACCGAGTAGAGGCGAGTAGAGTAGGGCCAAGGCGAGTCAGTGGAAAAGGGCCATTAGACACTTTGACCTCATGTACAACTGTCTTTAAGCTCTTAAACTCTGAGGTCCCTCAAACACAACACCCAAACACCATGGCACATACATGCATAAAAACACAAAGAGCTACAGCTGCATCCATCAACATTAGAGTGCTGTTTCCTCTTCAGGTGAACCCAAACCAGCTCAATACACTCACAGCTTTGCTTATCAAAGAAGGAAACAGCGCCGCCCATTAAAGCAGAGTGAGAAGCTATGACCTTTGCATGTGAACATACTGAGTGTCAAGTCATACTTCAACCAAACTTGCTGTTCTTCAGTAATACTTGAATTACTTCTCTGAGTCAGTGACATAAATACCAACACTGACATCTCTGAACAAATGAAGTATTCAGCTTATTATGACACCAGAATGACTCAAATAGACCTTTTAGATGCAGGGATGTGCCCTGATCAGTTTGGGTATGTTAGTTTTCGAGTATAGAGCCAAATAAGAGGCCAGGGATAAGAAGTCCAAGAAGTTAAAAACACATACATACATCATCATCGAAAACATTGCAAAAATGACTGAAGATGGAATACTAAGTATGTCCTTTAAAATGAAATCATTGTCATTATTTCTCTTTTTGTAACTTGTCGACTCAAAACCTAGAGTGAGTTTCAGTTTTATCTCTTTCAATATCAAAGTGGGGTAAGGGCACATAAAGCAGCATGATATGATTAAAGAGATCAATTTCTGTCATTAATATAGAAAAAGGTAAAAAAATAAAGGTTTAAGGAAGGAGACAAAACTTAGTACAGCACATCAAAGAAAATTAATATAAATAGAATATAAATTTATAAATTGATCAATTGCTGAATGAACAAATACATAGATTAAGGACATAATAATAAGGACATAATAATAATAATAATAATAATAATAATAATAATAATAATAATAATAATAATAATAATAATGAAAATGTAATCCTAATGAAATGAAATAAAATATATTTTGTAAAAAAGGTAAAATCACATAAAAGTTATGGAGTCAGTCAAAAAAATTCTCTCTTTTATAGTTGGCCAATTACAAATATGTGTGAAGATTATTATCAGTGTGTAAATCTTCATAGCTACGCTTCCCACTTTTTGTGTAATATCTGGATTCCTGATTCTTTACATCAGCTGGATTGCCTAGCCTTACCCACAATGCAATGCTGTCCCTGCTGATCCACACAGGCAAAGAAAGTGTATTGACAAAAGTGTTGATGCAGAGGAATCGTCTTTGCTCCAAGTCAAAGATGCATTACAAATGTTTTTTTGATTTTTTTATTTTTCATTCCTGGTCGTATTTTTGTAAACAGAGGGATCAGACATGCAGACAAAAAAGGTCGAGACCACGCTGAGCTGAATGTTCTTTCAATGCATCAACATGAATAGATGAGTCTTTAGGTGTTCTCTGCAATTCCTCAATCAGTCTGAGCTGCCGTCCTTTGTCGGCTCACGCCACCGTCACAGACTCCATCGGTGGCGTGGCAGCTGTTCGGCCATGTGTTTGATTTATTGAAGTGAGTGGGAAACTATGAATCTTAGTTTGTGACAGCTCAGAAGCTTTAAAATTTAAGATGTCATTGAACTGATGAATGGAAGGAGGAGAGGCTGAGCCTGCCCGCTGGCGTCATATGTCACTGTCTAAAGTGATGAGGGGCCCTGCCTGTCGCCTGGCACACACACCCCACGGCTCCAGCGGGGGGGGACCTTTTGTTACTGAAGTAGGAAGAACAGGAAGTGTTGTTTTAGAAAATGTCTTTAGAAAATGTGCTTGTGGAAAGTATAAATTAGACTCTGCTCATTTCCATAAAGATTTGGACTAATGGATTCTTCAGACTGGACTCGCAGACAGGTGCCTCACTCTGCTGCTTTCACTGATCTTTGTTTTCAAAACCCAAACAGACACATGGTATGACAAGTCCTTTCAGCATTCAATTGCAGTTAATTACAGTTGTAGATATCAATAACTGCTTTTTGACATGTTATAATTCCAAGTGGATATATGCGCAATACAATTATGACTGGTAACAATTCAAATTAACAATATGGACAATACATTTTTCACTAAATATTCAGGAAATAGTCATAGTAGATATTTGTAACTGAAGTACAATTAGTCAGCATGTGTCATTGACTTCTATTTAAATTGAATATCAGATATCTGTAATTCAGTTTTTACATGACTATTTAAAGTCCACATTATCCACAATGACATTTGGACTTTTCTCAATTCTGATTTATGACATCTGCAACTCAATTCTAACAGGTTAAAATATTAATTCTTGATCTGAACAATTCTGTTATAACAAGAGACAAAGTTTACTTTTAATATGTAAAATTGTTGCAGCATTACAGATAACATGGCTTAATTCTTGATATCAAAAATGTACTTGTCAAAATCACCTTACTGATATCTTGACCTGGAATGCCAGATTTGTGTAATACAATTCCAGATGCCTGTCATAACACTTTTGTGTAATTATTACATTTCACGAGTAAAAAATGTATTAGCGATATCTAAAATTATCTTTTCAACTAGTCAAAATAGAGTTATTGAGGTCAGAAATGGTATTTCCGTATGTAAGTATGCCATTGTAGATACCTTCAATTATGTACTAACATCTAAGATATGATAAGATATCCTTTATTTAGTCCCCTGTTAGGAAAATTTAATTTTACACTCTGAAATTAATCATGCTATTTACACAAACACACATGCACAAATAGCACTTTGCACACAAACATGAAGTGGTAGAGAGTACAGAGTGGAGGAGCTGCACCATCAGCGTGCACCCTGAGCAGCTGGGGGTTCAATGCCTTGCTCAAGGGCAACTCGACAGTGCCCAGGAAACTATGCTGAAACCTCTCCAGCCATCAGCCAACTTACAATTTTTGGGTCCATGCACCAGCAACTCTCCGCTTGCCAAGTTAAGTCCCAATGGACTGAGCTACCGCCGCTTCATATTTGAAATTAATACAGTGAGTTAAGCTACCCAACATAATATGGTAATTAGTCCACATATCTGGAAAAGAAAAAAAATGGTAATCAGGCTACATATCTGAAATAAATGTGGTTTCTAGGCTACATATCAGGAATAAATGTAGGCTACATATCAAAAACAAATATGGTTAATAGGCTACGCATTTGAAGTGAAGTCACTGTTTGCTCGCATGTTCAAAATGATTATGTTAATTCCCGTTGTCATGGGATTATTTCAATGGCATCTCCACTTACATTATACTCTCACGTTCACAGCACAAGTCAATGGTACTGCCAACTGTAATCGTTACCACAGTATCATCTGCTACTATTTCAAGGTTATTTTATTCTGAAGGACGCACAGGTATGTGACAGGAAGTTGTTGAGTTAATGAGCGTGCTAGTGAGAGGTTGTCATGTAGTTAAACTGCGACAAACTACATAGAAATGCTCCATGAACCATCTGCTAGAATCATTTCAGACTCTCAGACCTCTTTAGCATATTTTGAATATTTATGAACTATTTAAAGCCGACTATGGCTGTACGACACTAATATGGCAGCCTGTCACATCCAGAATTACATTTTGAGATGATGAAATGTAAATTCTACTTGTGAAAACGTAATTGTTTCATGTTAGCCATACTTTAAGGTAGGGCTGAACGATTTTAGAAAAAGATCTAACTGCGATTTTTCTGTCAGATAATGAGATTTCAATACGAGTCAGGATTTTCTTCAAATCAAGCTTCAGTGAAGTTTTCACAATATTCATTAATATTTACAAACTTGACAGAAAATTACATGAAACCATTGAATCATGAAAAGTTATTACTCTAATGCAAGGGTGAACACTGAAGATAAGAATTGTTCCCAAATGTTTTTATTAACAATTTTGCCTTAAAAAGTCAATATTTTGATATAATAGTCCAAATTTTAAGATATTAAAATCAAAATTGTAAAAGATAAAAGTTAATATTTGATTTAATGGTCAAAACTTTGAGGAATTAAAGTTGAAATTTGGAAAGGAAAAAAAAAAAAAAAAGGTAATATATTGAGATAAAAAGGTTTTTTTTTTTAAACAGAAAGTCAAGTTTCTAGCTGAAAGAAAAACTTAAGAGCTAAGAAGTCAAAATCAGAGTCAAAAAGTCAATATTTTGAGATAATACAGTCCAAACATTGAGATATGTTCGTCAAAATTCTGAGATAAAAAGACAAAACTTTGACAAAAGACAATATTTGAGCTTAAAAGTCCAAGTGATTAGATTAAGAGACAAAGTTTTGAGATAAATAGTTGCGATTATGAGACAAAAATTGAAATTTCAGAAACAAAAAATCAAAGTATTAAAATATTCAAGTCAAAATGTTGAGTCAAAGAGACAAAAATTTTGAGCCAGAGAGGCAAAGTTGTGAGATAAAACTTCATTTTTTGAGGTAAAAAAATTGAAGTTGTGAGGTAAAAAGATGAAAAAAAGCGTTACAAATTCAAAAACTTTTAAAAATGTGCATGAACAATCTTTGTAGTCCTTAACCAAGGAAAAAAGGATCTTTTCTTACAGTTTTACATCAACAACACGTGTGGAAAAAAAGCTGACAGAACAGATCCTGGGTCAGTCAGGATAGAAATAAATCACAGCTTTGGTGATCACATGATCACAATATCTGGAATAGTGATTTCGATCAGAAAACGATAAATTGTTCAGCCCCACTTTAAGGGCTTTTCATACACATGGTTGATGGAGTTATCACAGCCTGCTTTCGTAATAAAAAAAGAACCATGCCACTTCTGAACCAGATCTAACTCTGAATGAGGAACCTATAACTGCTACAATCTGTGAATCTAGGCCACTCTTGCCGAACATGTTTTGAGAATAATGTCAGTGTCATTTTTAAACAGGGAACACACCTGCTAACAAAGATAGACTTCACTATGCGAAGCTGACAAACAAATTTGCATGCGGTGACAAATGTGTATCCTTTATCTGAGATAGGCTGAGATAGTCTGTGCTGAAAGGCAACATGCAGAAACATTAACACGGGCTTAACCGGAGCTGCCAGGCGATGAGGGAAAAAAAAAAACGCAGGAGAACGTGGAAGAGGGCTGCTTCTAGAAAAATCAATCAGTACAGAGTTGGGAAATGTACCTGGGTTATTAATTGTTTGCAAGTGTACTAGAAAATGTAATTAGTGCATTGAAATTGGGCCACTGGCTCCATACTTTACACCTCCATGTCAACGCTGCCATCCATCATTCCCTGAACTAATGTGTACCCGCTCTGTGGGACTGTTGGTTTTTATAGGGGGGACGTTTGAGGCCTACTGAATCAAACCACGTTATTTGCTGATCCAGCTTAAAGTGGCCACATTAGTGTCATTTCTATTTCAGTTTCCATTTATTATTTCAACGCCAAGCCTAATTGGAACCTATAGCTCTAATTTGTAACAAGAGAGGGGAAATAGCGTGGCCGTATACGAGCGTAATGATGATAGCTGTTCAGCGCTCTGTCAGCTCATCTCTCACGCTGATGCTTTATGACCCCAGACTAACCTCCATCCTGAAAGCGTTCAGCCACGTTTCAGGCTCACTTGTCATTCTTACTACTTTGGAATCATCCAGTCTAATTAGAAGATGTAGAAATAATCATTCGTCTGGCTAACAAGACCTTTCTTTTCTCTGATATCTCTGCAGCTGTACAGCTCGGTTGACTTTGGGAGAAAATGGCAGCTCATCCACGAACGCGTCACGCCTAACAGATTCTACTGGTGAGTCATGCTCGCTTACATTTCCTTTCTCCCTCCCTCTCTCTCTGTTTTTTTTTTTTTTCACCCTGCTCCTTCTCTCCACCTTAAAGTTTTGTTTACTCAGAAATGCAGAGACTGTTGCTCGTGTTCTGCGCCACTGAGCAGGTGATACTGATGGCTCAGAACAAGGTGTGTGACTGACTAGCGTCGCTGCTAAAATCCAGCACATTTTCTACCCCCTTGATACAATCAGGAGAGGGATTAATCTCCCCCTTCAGAACACACTTTGCATTCAGCGTCGAAGGAAATGTCACGTTCCACTTCATTCCTCGCGCGCTCCTCTGCTGCTATCAGGTATATTGTACATAAAAGCTAAATCACTGTTTTCACATGGATAAGAGACGACGATGGGCCCTGGTTTTCTACAGATACTGAAGTTTGAGTACAGTATGAAGTGCTATGACTAATAATGGATCCGGGACGTCCCTGTCACTGCTCATCCTGTCACGTCCGCTGCTCATTCCCCCTGCAGTGTACCTACTATGTCTGAAAGTGCACACTCATCACAAATGTAGGCACAGATCTATTCAAGCTCATTGCTCCCAACCCCTCTCTGAGGTGACTGGAGTGTGCTCGGGATTGCTGTTGGCTGCGTTCACTGTAACTTGCATAAATCTGTAGTCAGTTTTGTGCCATTGTGGTGTAATTCTGAATAATATGCGCAATCCATCGCCGGCTTCGCCCTTCACGGCCAAAGCCCCCTTCAAGGACATCTGAACACGAGAGGGGCCTCTGGCAATGGCCAGGCAGGCCTCCAGTTGGCTGGATTTGAACAATGGCTTCATCAGCCTCCAAAGAACGCAAAAAAGATCGCCACAATGGGGAAGCTGTACCCACGCTGTCTAATCCACGAGCAGTGAAATGAACAATAAAGCGAGATCTTAGCCAGAGATATGTTGGTATTCTGACAGTGTGGTGACCCCGCTCCGCACATGCAATGAGGAGAAGAATGAATCTGTGTTTCTTTGATTCTGTTGCATTTTGCCGAAAGGGATGCAGAGCGGCTTTGCATGTGATCGCCATAATGTGGTGTCTTGCAGTGTGATTTCAAAGAAAACAGGGAATGACCCTAACTCCTCTCAGTGGATTACATAGTGGAGTCACACACTTTACTCAGAGTCATGTATTTTCAAACAGAGACAATAAAAAGAAAGAGCAGGCACATTGAAAACTTTCACTGCATAAAAAGACAAAAAAAAATCTGATTGAGCCATAACCACAACCCAAATAAGTTTGAAAGTTGAAATGATTTCTTTTAGATGTATATGTTAAAGCGGCCATAGTAGGGACTCAACTGGTGAATTTAACTCATATAAAGAAAGTTCCAACCAAAATCTTCATGATGGTGTAATTGTTAACTCCACTGAGGACATTCCTCATGCTTTTCAGTGCTTTATTTCACAATCGTAAAGTAAATGCATTCTGCTTATGGATGCATCATTTTCTGCTGCTTTCACTTATCAGCTGTTTGTGTCTATGGACCTCATTAAAGACAAAAATTACAACCAAACTAAAACTTGTATGATACTCTTCCATGTGTAATCAAGTGAGAAAGAATGAGATTCAATGGCCTGGACAACAGAGGGGAGACTCTCATAGAAGCTAACCAAACACTTGGAAATGATCCCATGTTACACTCAATAAACATGAAACAATGACTTTGATTAAATTTATTTCCTCAACAAGTTCCATGAAATTGGCTTGAGTTAGTTGAAAGCAAAAGTTTCAACCCTTTAAGCGTCAATGTCACAAAATTGCAACAGGCGACATTGCTGAATTTAACAAGCAATAACTGCAAATGTGGTGCCTCATGCAGTTAGGACTTTACACCAAGAGATGGCGAACACCTGTAGCTTCAATCTGAGTAATATTTATGGGCATTTTTAAGTTCAAAGTTTTTGAGTTTGTAGAGTTTGAGACTGCCCCCCAGTCGAGGAGACCGGATGCATAACAGAAAGCAATAAAGCGAGAGGTTTGTTCATCGCTGACAAAGCTATTTCATCAAGTAATAGCTGACAAAGGAATATTCACCCTCTGATGAAGATGTTCAGTCATCTAGTGAGACAGATGTGATGCTCTCTGCGGCACTGAACGCTGCGTTTTAACCAACTTTCTATCTATGCATTACATAATGAAGAACCAGGTTACGTTTGCTCTGCTTGGTGAGGTTGGAGTTGGTAGATGTGCACTGGTAGGACATAACCAGGACTCACTAATGTTACGTGTACGAGACATGTCTTAGAGCACCGAGCTGTGAGTAACACTAAACATGGTCTGCTCACCTTCTGGACACAAAACTACAAACCAATTTTACAAAGTCTGATTGTTGCCACGTTTTGAACAATAGTCCTACGTCTCTCCAGAGAGATATTTTACCTTGTTGCTTTGCATCCTGGGAAAGGAAATGCAGTGTTAAAAACATCTGCTCTCCAAAAAAATAAATGCCATGGCATTAGTCGTATCTTTACGACAGACGGTGATAGTGCTCATGGGAAATGGAGTCTTTATCTTATCACTGGGTGTGGTGTCACTAAAATATATAGCAAATTAACAGTCCCTGCCTTCAGATATGTTTTTGGGAAGTATCAAACTTCTCAAAATTTTTACTTCTTTTATTCACTGAGTATTAAAGTAGAAGACATGTAAAAGCTTTTTCCCAAGCTGTGACTTCAAATTGATATGCAAACACCGACCACCTGATAGTCAAGGACATGCATGTGCTTGCTCGGGATGAAACTAGAACAAGGAATACTCTGGTAAGTTTGAAGTACACTCAGAGTTCTGTCATCTCAGGTCAATAAGTCGGCAGGGAAGCTGCTTTTATAAAACTGACAACTCTCTAACCCCCGAGAAGAAGACAGCGAGCCGTGGTTCTGATTTTTATCAGTACGAACAGTCCTGAAAGCCGGGCAATTTGCAGTGTCCTCACTGTGATTCCATTCATGGAGAAAAAGTGTAATATTACAAAAAAGTACTACATAAATATTCAGTACCTGGAGTGCTGTAAAAATATATTAATGTTCTCCTGTTAGTTATAATTCAACAGTTAGCTTAAAAAGAAATGTTTTTACATCATTTTAGTGTTGTTTGCTTCACTCTCAATTCCCTAATGAAAAATATGTTGGATTACTTAATGCTTTAGATACATTTAATCCACTTAAATTTGCCTTTTTCTGGTAATCTGTTCAGCCCCTACTACATAGTAGTGAAGAAGTTGTGAGCAGTACATTCTTTATTATGATACAGAGAGAGAAACTGTTCGTTCCTCATCTCTGAGGTGCAGAAACAAGTATTCCCTCTTTACGCTCTGACATTTTTCTGCTCATTTACATCTGTTTCAATCTATTGTCATGATAATTACGTATTCCTCCGTCGTCTGCCACTCTCTTTCTCTCTCTTTCTAGGTCTGTTTCTGGCCTCGACAAGGAGCCAGATCTGGTGCACATGGAGGCTCATACACCAGATGGAAGTGAGTATCTCTCTCTCTCTCTCTTTCACACACACAGATACACACACACACAGAGGCGCAGACACACTCACACATCAAAGAGGAGTAATGAACAGGTCTCTACAGGAGTGGATTCCTCGGGGGAAATAGGCAACGTCCCGGGGGAACGGCACCGGCTCGCCCCACCAATAAACCCAGCACATGATTCCTGATTAATATGGCCTTTCTACTTCTTCTTCTTCGTCATCTCTTCCCCTCTTCCTGAATGTCAGCTCCATAATTCTGAATGGCAGAACCACACAGGTCTTCTATAGGTTACGCAGGTGGAACTGTTTATGTCAGCCTCTGATGTCAAAGTAGTGCCAATCTGAGATATAAGCCTTACTTTTTTTCCCTCATATTACTCCACTGTGATTGACAGGTGGAGATGCTTGTTTGTGACACATATAATAGGAATAACTCCACTGCTGCAGGGAGAAGCAAATTAGTCAGAGGAAATGTCAGAGCGCATGGACAGGTGTAGTAAAACCCCACCCACGCACTTTCTGTGCGCTTGTGTATCATATACCAGTAATACAAAATTCACATTTAGAAACAAGTATAAACTACTGAGACCTGAGCTTTTGTCTGGTGTGATTATTATTTTTTTTTTTGCTGTTTGGGATCTGCGAGACCTTATAGGTGTAATTTCCTAACTTGGTCTTTGTCCATGAAGTTTGCTTATTAATATACTAAGTTCAATAAAATGTCAAAAGTATGGATTGTATGTGAAAATAAAGAGAGAAGAATCAATATTTTGGGTTAAAAAATTTGAAACATAGATTTAAAAATTCAAAATTAAGAGATAAATTGTCAAAAGTATGGATTAAAAGTCAAAACAAGAAATCAGAAATTTCAAAGCAAAGCATAAAATATCAAAATAAGGAGATTCAAAGTTAGATTAGGTAACAAGAAGTCAAAATATGGAGATAAAAGGTCAAAAGTATGGCCAGAGTGTCAAAACCAGGCTGAAAAAAGACAATTATGTGTTACAATTTAAAATACAGAGCTAAAAATTCAACATAAGGAGATTAAAAAAGTCATACAGAGGAGATGAAAGAGTCACAAGCATGAATTTAAAGACAAAATAAGAAATTTTAAATTTTAAATCAAATGTTACAAAGTCAGAATAAGGAGCTTTAGATCTAAAGTTAGAAAACAAAAAGACAAAATGTGGAGATAAAGTGAAAAATATGGAATGTAAAATTTAAGAGATGAAAATACACAATAATGGGTTAAAATTTTGAGATGAGGTTTAAAAAGTCTAAATTATGAGACAAATTGCACAAGTGTGGATTAAAAGTCAAAATAAGAAAGCAAAATTTGAATTAAAAGATAAAAAAATACAAAATGAGGACATTAAAAATTAATATAAGATGAAAAGTCAAAAATTCAGTTGTTTCCACTAAAAAGTGTGTATTGGTAAGATATCACCAAAACTGATCTGGACAGTGTCCCTTTGGCTAAGAGGTCAAAGGTTTAAAAAAAAAGAAAGGAGTAACATGAGACAGAAATGTAATGTCTACATATGTGGACTCAGGGTCTAAAGAGGATAACAAAGTAAATACATCCTCCATTCAAAGATGTCCTCAGTTACTCTTTTATTACCATAAAGATGTTTTTCTCTTTAATTTACATCTGTGTATATTAGAATCTTCTTTATGACTTAACATGTCTCTGTTTCTCTGTGTCTCCCTCCATCCTGACAGATGTACAGTATGTCACATGCAAAGCTCAGATGTGCTCTGAAGCAAACAGGAACTATCCTTTCCAAGGATACATCGACATCAGCTCTCTGGTGGTTCAGGATGACTACATATTCTTACAGGTAAGGCTCTGAGGTGTCTGTCTCACTCTCTGGGTTTCTTTCACATGAAATGTCACTTGGATTTGAGATATCTCTGCAACTTATACTAAGACTACTAAAACTGCCATTAAACCCAAGAACAGGGTGTGATTTGCCATGGAAACTGCAAGGAGAACATTCATATATAATCCTCTGAATCCCAAACTTTCTAAAAAGAAAAAAACAACAACAAAAAAAAACATCAGTTTTCAAGTTTCTGGTGGTTACCTGAATGTATCCTCAGTGACGTTAGCAACATGTCTAAACCATGAACTATATAATCAGTGGACGCTATGGCAGTCTGCTCTAACTGGGGTCTCTCCAAAAACTGCTCCCCCTGGAGACTGGCTGCAGTATAGGTCAAAATCTCCATCCATCCATTTTCCTAACCTCTTATCCTGTTCAGAGTCACAGGTATCTGGAGCCTATCCCAGCTGTCATTGGGTGAGAGGCAGGGTTCACCCTGGACTGGTCGCCACAGTCAATTGCAGGGTTAACATAGAGACAAACAACCCCTCGCACACACATTCACACCTACAGGCTATTTAGAATAACCAGTTAACCTAACGTGGGCATGTTTTTGGTCTGTGGAAGGAAGCAGAGAACCCACACATGGGAGAACATGGAAACTCCACACAGAAAGGCCCACCTTGACCAAACCAGGGTTCAAATCACTGACCTTCTTGTTAGGCTGCAGTCAAAATCTCTGTCTCCTAATGCATTCCAGAAGAGAGGTGATGAAACTTTAAAAAATGATCACAACTTGTAGAAATGATTCTCACATCTTTACTCTGCCGTGGTATGAATATGTAATGGCTGTATTGAGTTCAAATCCTCTTTTTTTCTCAGAAGTTGGTTTTTCATCAGCTATTAGACATTTAAAACCAGGTTATGCATTTCGTTATAAGATGATTGACAGCTGCCGTTCATTTGTAGTTCTTATCGGGGATATGAGCAAATTCAGGGAAGAGAGCGAAAAAAGAATATACCCATGAAAGAAAAAAATATAGAGAGACATTTTTTGCTTTTTTGTTGTCAGTTCTCTACTGTGCAGACTCTGGCTGCACAATGGCAGCTCCTGTAACAGCGTTTGCTTCATAACCATACAACAGTAGAAGGTGGAGCAATCTATGGTCTAAATGGGCTGGAGAAGACACTAGAATTCCATTGACATGGCTTTGATACTCATGATTTCTGTGGAAATTTGTAGAAAATAAATTGTTTCCTTTATGCAATGGAGTATTAGGGCCACATTAAGATTTTTTTTTTTTTTGCGTCATATTTTACTACGAGAATAAAGTGGAAATTCAATATTTTACTCAAAGATTAAAGTCAAAATGAATTATTTTACTATAAGATTAAAGTCGAAGTAAAGTCGTATCCGAAGGAGGCAAGGAAACAATCAGATCAGAAGAAGAAAAAGAAGAATGAAACGAGGATGAGAGTGCTGCTGTTAGCAGGTAAGATTAAGCGTTTATTAAAGTGTCTTGCTCACTGAGCATAGCCAGTTTTTCGGTTGTCTACAGACTTTATTCTCGTAGTAAATTACATCATTATTTTCTACTTTAATCTTAAAGTAAAATAATTAATTTCGACTTTAATCTCACAGTAAAATATTAAGTAAAAAAAAAAAAAAAATCTTAATGTGGCCCTAATACTCCGTCGTACTTTTACCTTAATTCTGTAAAAACAAAAATAATAATAATAATGCAAAATGTGCATCTCAGTGCTGTAAACAAGCCTTGAGTGGTGGACATATACACTGTGATTGAGCTTCAACAATCCGTCTCCCAAAGCAGAAGAACCCCCTTTGTTCAGTAAATCTGCTTGCCAACATAATTTTTACCTCTGTGTTTTATACTGAAATCTTTCCTACAAACCTCAAAAAATAAATTGAGGCATCTTTGACAGCAACCTTGATAGAGTGATGTTGAGTGACGCTGATTAGAGAGCCCCTTTAGTGAAGACGCGTACGCCAGGTTGTGAGTTGGGCATGCTTATGGATGCCAAGTTGGGTTGCCAGATCTGATGACACATATCTTTCATGGTACTTATGAATGGGCCTTTAGTTGGTATTAGTGTGATAAACCAAAACTGTGGAACAACTGTGAGAAATTACAAACCAGGAGAACAGTGAGCGACTCTGCTAGTGCCAGAAATGTAGACTATACATGTAGAAAACTCTGTCACAACCTGTCTGTCATTTTAGTTGGTTGTTGCCAAAGGACAAAACAAGAATAACAACAAGGGATAGAATATGCAAGAAAACAACATCTAACATGCTTCATGTCTCTGAAAGGGAAATTAAAGGAGTAAAAATTGAACAAGTACTGTTTCTTCTCCCTGAAGTGTTTAGCAGATGGTTGTTCCAAAGGGACAGGGTGCAAATTGACAGAGATAGGAGCCCCTTCCCCTCCCGCTGCTTCTTTTATTACCTCCCCTGATTATTCAGTCTTTATCCCCACCCCTTGTCAGACTGGATGAATTGCACTGGTTTTCCTGCCGGTAGGTGACGATAGTCGACCTGCTTTGTGTCAACTTAACTTAACTTTCACCTGAACAGAAATAACTCGCTGACTCTTGAAGTGTACGTGCAGTGTTGTAACTTGAGCACCATTGTGAAACAGCAGTAAGGCATGAAAGTGTTAAATGATGCAAAAATCACCAAAAAAGTTAAAGAACTTAATGTAGCTAAAAGATTGTTGATTGTTGAAGGATCACATTGTTTTTATTTTGACTGAATAGACACAGACCACTGCAAAATCTGGAATCTAAGCAAGTCATTATGTCTTTTTGTAGTAAAAAAAAAAGTCTTATTTTTCTTAATTTGAGCCATAATCACTAGACCAGTTCATAAAAAATGTCTTATTTCAAGTTTTTTAAAGACAAAAAATAGGTCTGAATTGCTTGTAACAGGCTGAATAAATCCGCCAATGGGATAAGAAAAAAAATCACTCGTGAATGTTCTAGAAATTAAGAAGATGTCTTAATACACTTTTTTTTCTTATCCTATTGACAGACTTTTTTTGACTTCTTACAAGCAATTTGGATCTCTTTTTTGTCTTTAGGTAACTTGTAAGACCTTCAACTTGGCTTATCAGACTAATGTAACTCATATCAATAATAATCTGACACATTTTTGCTGAAAATAAGACATAATGACTTGTTTAGATTACAGTTTTTGCAGTGTAGGGAGCATTCTATAGAAATTCAATGTCTGATGGTCTACCACACACATTCTTGTCTTGTTATTGCCACCAAACAGAAAAAAAAAAACTTTTGGGGGACATTCAAAGGAAGGTGTCACTTGTATTGGATCCATGTTTTATAAAGTTAATGCCTGATGTATCGCTTACATAACACATGCATGAATCACTAATTCAGATGACTGTATGGTGAGAAACATATGTGCCCTACTCTTGTGATTTGACAAAACAAAACTGAATTGACCAGAGAGAAGTTTTAAAAGGAAGGGCTGTGGGACACAAATGCAGACCACAGGGGTCCTACAACTTATTCCAACAGAGGCGACTGTTAAGATTACAAGTCATCAACTTGAGAGGGGGAAAAAAAGACAAAAAAGTCTGAATCAAGGAGGTTTCGCTGAATAACCAAAGCTTTGCAAGTGGGTCAATGACATGACGTCCCTTTTTTGTGTCCGAGTGCAATATTTCCTTCCATCATGAATTGAGTATTTCATCACATGTATTTCTTTATTCTATGAAACCTGTGTTATTTGAACACATCTTCTAACTATTAAAATATAACATGTTTTTTTGTGTTTTGGTACCTCAAACCCCCAAAATGTCAGGTGGTGCAACCGTCCTGACAAGTATCCACAGTAATTAAACTCTAAAAATTGAATGTCAGTTATTGTAAATTGAAATTAAAAAAACAGTGGCATTATTTTATCTTGAACCTTTTTAAATAAAACATTCTTTGCATATAATTTTAAAGCTGTTAAGAAATTTCAAAAACTTTTGTCTCGTAATTTTCCCCTTGTCAAATGTCAGGGTGGTTCAACTGTAAAATTAGACTTTTATTTTAAAGTGAAGAGAATAAAACAGAAAACAGGAAACTGCATCAGCCAGAGGACCCCAAATGACATTTGTGACCAAGTGGAAAAGTTTGTAGATTTCTCTGAAATACTGATAAAACAGGTTTTTTCACTTCATTGGTGACTGGAACAATTTCCATGTCAGGTGGTACAACCAATGTAATAATGTGAAATGTTATTTTAACATCAAATTATTTATCTTATTCACAAATAAAAGAAATGAAACACACAAAATGAAAATGTATGAGTCACTACAGACACTTGAGAGATACTTGCCAATAATTTCACACAGAAAAAATAACAGGAACATATAAATATATTTTCCTATATTTGGTTGCGCCACCTGACATTTTTGGGTGCTCAAATTAAAAATACTAAAAAATTATGAACCTTAAAACTTTGAAATGTTGGTCAACTACTGAAATCTGTTAGAAAACATAATTCTTCACTCAGAAATATGTTTTTTATCCACTTTCAAAGAACTTTTTAAAAATAAGTTTTTAGACCCTCTTTTTGTCATTGACCCAAATATATGGAAAGAAAAACTTAACAAAAATAACAAAAATAAAACTTAAACACCACTGCTGTCTAACTGAAAGAAAATCAAAACATCAAAGAGACCCCAAAAGTCTAACACAATGCAACAGCTACGAGATATGCCTTATTCACAAAAGGGGGGTTAAAAAAAGACAGACGTGTGACTTTGTTTGGACTGAACTATTCATAAATTCTCCCAATCAATCAATCAGTTAATCACAGGAGTTTCTCAGGGAGCAATTACTTTAAATAACACTACCTCATAGCATAATTTCCATGCATTGATGCAGAATTAGTCTATTCTTGGCTCCATGTTTAACATGTACCTGTACTGAGTCAGCTCTTTTGTGCATTAATATGAATATTTCCTCATACAGTGAAAGTTCAAACATACTGACTCACTTTGTGATACATGATGGATAATGCTATAAATGCCATCAACCCGGAATAAATGTGTCATTTATTATTACTCTGGGAGTCACTGTAACAACCTTAATTATTTCCATGAGATGGGGGTGTTAAAGTAATTACTTTGATGTTATTTCTCAGGACTCACTCAGTTATGTTGAGCTGCCTGAAAGTCTTACCAAAGTCAAAGTCACCGGCTCCAGTGACTCAAAAAATTGAAACCAACAAAGAAAAAGAGAGACGAGGAGCTATTGATCANCTATACTTGGCTCCATGTTTAACATGTACCTGCACTGAGTCAGCTCTTTTGTGCATTAATATGAATATTTCCTCATACAGTGAAAGTTCAAACATACTGACTCACTTTGTGATACATGATGGATAATGCTATAAATGCCATCAACCCGGAATAAATGTGTCATTTATTATTACTCTGGGAGTCACTGTAACAACCTTAATTATTTCCATGAGATGGGGGTGTTAAAGTAATTACTTTGATGTTATTTCTCAGGACTCACTCAGTTATGTTGAGCTGCTTGAAAGTCTTACCAAAGTCAAAGTCACCGGCTCCAATTGACTCCAAAAATTGAAACCAACGAAGAAAAAGAGAGACGAGGAGCTATTGATCAAAAATTGAAACCAACAAAGAAAAAGAGAGACGAGGAGCTATTGATCAGAAATCCTCACAGTTACCTGTTGAAATCGAGGTTGAGCACTTTTTTCTGCCGTCATATAACCTTTTATCTTGACTGGCTCAGCGAGCTCCCATAGAGAGACTGACTAATAAGGTTGCAGGAACCCAACCAATGTGGGTTTTTTTGTTGGATTGTTGGAAATAAGTGAAATATGAGGAGATGGAACAACAGTAGTTTCAGTTGGCTTTGTTTTTGAACATTTAAAGAGTAGTCCAACATTTCAGATTCAGGCACTCCTCTTCCCATTCCCATTAACACCATTCCTTTGATTTTTGTTTTTAATGTATTTATCAACAGTTCTGTAGCACTGTTCTCTAAAACATATCAACAAGTAATCTTTTTATGCCTGTACTTTGGTTTAGCAGCTGGCTATGTTTAGCACCACTCACAGCCCAGTGCTCTTAGACGTGTCTCTAACGTGTAATGTTAATGAATCCTGGTGATGTCCTACCAGTGCTCATCTACCAACTCCAACCTCACCAAGCAGAGCCAATGTAACCTGGCCCTTCATTTTATTCATAGGCTCTCAGGTTTGAACGGACCACTGCAGCATAACTACTGCATGTGGGTTGGAGTGAACATTTGCTCAAACAGCTTAGCGTGTGTTTTTGCCTTTAGCTCTCGTTTTAGCCTTAAGCTTGTGTTTTAGCCTTTAGCCTGTGCTCTATCACACTTCCATTTAGTTTTCTTCTGTCCTGTTTCTGTCAGACAGTCCAGCTCTTGTTTCCACCATTACTACTAGATACATTTAACCACAGAAACTGGTTTCTTTCTGTCTCCTTCACCATCAATGCCAGCTTGAAGTCTTTTGTGGTCGTTGTGGATGACGGTCTTTATTTTCTCAGATGGTAAAACTGCCCATTCTTCTTGGCAAAAAGCCTCCAGGTCCTGTAAATTCTTGAGCTGTCTTGGATGAACTGCAGGTTTGAGATCCCCCCAGAGGACTCAATGATATTGAGATCAGGAGACAGAGATGGCCACTCCAGAACCTTCACTTTAATATGCTGTAGCCAATGGCAGCTTGATTTGGATTTTGGATCAGTCATGTTGGAAGGTCCAAGTACATCCCATGTTAATCTGCTGGGCTGATGAGTGTAAGTTTTCCTCGGGTGTTTTCTGGTAACATGCTGCATTCATGCCTCCATCAATTTTGACCAATTTTCCTGAGCCTGTGTAGCTCACACGTCCCCAAAACATCATCCCTGGAAAACTAGCCATAAACTAGCTTTGTAGAACTTAGGGTTAACCCTCAAGTAAGCTCCAAAAATGAAAATCCTGCGTTGCAGAACACAAAATTATTATTATTATTTTTTTTAACCCTGGAAATCCCCAAACAACCTAAACAAATAAGCCATTAAAGTCCATGAAAAATGTCAGTCTTATGATGACCTGCGTTTACATCTATATAACACCCTGCTCTTACCTGAAACATGTGTTTGTGCCGGTGTTTTCAGGAAAACCATGATACTTTTAATCTTCATTCCTGCTGCTGCCTGCTGTGCCACTTTAATCATGATTTGTGCAACAGAAAAAATCTGAAATGGTAATGTGCTGAATTTCAAGTAATGCTGATGCAATTTGTAGGTTGTATTTTAATTCCCTCTGCAGCATGAATATTATTTACTTTGACATTGTGCAAATGAGGTTTCATATATTTTAAAGTCGGCTGAAATTCAGCCCTATTAGTGAGTCGCTCTGTCAAGTCGTGACTAAAATAAGTTTAGGTCGAGGTTGTCGACAACACCAGCAGACGGTCTCAAAAAAAAAAAAAAAAAAAAAAAACTTCGTGGACACAAATACCTGATTTTACAAACCCAATAAAAAAGACGAATGGAGAAGTGGACAAGTTTTTCGTATCCTCTTCAAAAGGTGGCTGTGAAACCATCGCACTACTTGAAGGCACAACCTTCCTTGGATCAACACTCTTCAGATAGACCCGACTATTTTCGGAAACGGCAGCTGATAGATTGATACAGCACTCTCCTGCTCGAGAAAGTAGATGACCTATGCCATCCGATGAATCTCCCCAGACCAGAAAAAAAATAGCCTGTATCATTTATAAAATCCTCCACACCACGACCCCTTCACCCCTCCACAATATCCTGCCTGCCCTAATCTCAGAAGGCCCCTTGGTTTGAAATTTGGAAACCCTGGTATTCAGATGGCCTGATTGTCGGATAAATTAGTTTGGATTTAGTTGATATTCTTCATTTTTGTTTTATTTTTAATTCATGATTCATGTTTCGAATAAATTTGAAGCTATCACTTTCCATTGCTATTATTTTGAGGGTTTTATCGTTATTATTTTTGAGTTTTTGGCTTTGTATTGTCTGTTCCAGAGAAGGGTCCTGGGTCAAGTCAGTATTGGATCTTACATACAACTTATTTTATTTGTTTGTCAATCTGTGAGGCATGGCTAAATTCACATTTTATGGGGTGCATTTATAAGATTTGTACTATAAAAAACAAAATCTATACTAATATTTAGTGGTGGTGGCAACAATAATGAGTCCAGAGCAGCTAGTTCACTTAAAACTGATGTTTTTGTTTTTAAAGTTATTTTTTTGGCCTTTGTGCCTTTATTAGATAGAGGAGGACAGTGGATAGCGTCGGAAAGGGGAGAGAGAGTAGGGAGTGACATGCGGGAAATAGGCCACAGGTCGGATTCGAACCCAGGCCGCCCACTCGAGGGCAAGCCTCATGGTGCGCAGCCATATCCACTAGGCCATCCGAGCCCCAAAACTGATGTTTTGAGGAGAGAAGCACAGGCACTATGCTTTGAAATTGAAAACTTAATATTATTGGCCTAAAAAAATATTTTTTGTTCAGTAAACAAAACCATGTTTTATTGCGTTGCAAACTTCTTCAAAGTAGTAATCTTAGATGCCTTTATTGTGTTTTCTGCGTAAAGTTGGTCTCATTTCATGTTAAGTTGGCAAGACATCACACCGTTGTTTGAGGCTGAAACTAAATTATCTGAGTCTGCTTCAGCCAAAAAAGGGTCTCCAACTCAAATCTACAGAAGTTTTTATCTATATTTTCAATTTCCTATGTGCAACCATCTCTCTTTTTCTGTTTTGATTTTATTGCCATCGAGGAGGGTACTTTTTCTTTAGTGTTTTATTGAAACTCAAACTTTTCAGTTGCTCAGTTTGTGGTGTGTGAGTTAGTAGGAAGAATGTGGCTCAGTGATACAGTTATATCTCCCCTGTTTCTGTTTCTGTTTTCTGAATGCTTAGTATGTAAAATGCAAGACTTTAAATAACATTTCTTATGAATAATTAATTATCTCAACAAAAATGTATTAGTTGGTTGTAAGTAAGACTTTGTCGGCCAAAAATTGTAGAATATTACTTATTTATGTCCAAAAATAAAGAGAATTGACTTCAGACTGAGGATAGAACATTTTCTTTCACTGAATGAAAACTCGTACTGAAGGTTACAGCTTGATTTTCTATACCAGATTCCTGCCAAAACTTCCAGTTTTCATTAAGGTGCATTCTGTGTAATGAAGACGTTTAATAAACTTAAAGCTTTAGCTACAAATCATGAATTCAAGCAATATTTCAATCAAATCTTCCCTCTTGATGAATTATAAATTTGACTTATTCAATTTATTCAACTTGGTCTCTGAATTAGAGTTGTCACACAAAATCCAGTGTAGGCATTTGCCTCAACATTTTGAGTTTACATAACTGTTTAACTTTTACAGTGTACCTCTACATCATTGCTGTAAAGGTAAACATACATGTGAAGAGAACGTTATGTCCCAGAACAAAACCCCATAACATTATGAGTTCTTTTTCAACATTTTCAAAAACGACAATAGTTACTTTCCATGGTAAGAAATTAAATATGTGAAGAAATAGTTCAGTGACAATGAGGTATTCTTTCATAATACAACAACCTGCACCTTACAGTCCAGTTAGCAAATCTGATAACCACTGTTGTGGAATGTGCACCTATGGGTGGAGGTGTAATTATGTGTGTATATCTAATATATATTTGAGACTATAAAAAACACCTAGAGAGTAAACATGGGTGCTGTTGTTTCGACAAAATGACCCAAGGAGACAGTTTTACAGTTTGATAGCCAATGCAATGATTTCTCTGCACAAACACGATCTGTTGAAGTAGAAATAATACAAATTTAATGCACCTCACAGCTCCCTTAACCTCAACACTACAGCACAGAGAAATGCTCACTCACTGAGAATGTTATTCTGACTTAATAACACTCTAACACTCTCTCTCAGTCTTAACATGGTGTTTGACTTTGTTATGTCTGCAATGATTACAGAAAATACAGTGAGTGGATGTTTATGTAAAATAGGATGCTGACAGGGTGAGGCTACACTGAAGAAAAAAAAAGAATCTGGAGAGAATTACATTTAACTAAATTGAATCCCTGAAATCAACAATAAAAGTTCGAGTTAGTGTCTTCACATAAATATATCTTGTGTTGAAGTCAAAAATATTTGTTCAAAGTACAAGACAGTGTAACTTTTGGGGGGACATGAATGGTTTAAATAATGTGAGGAAAACTTTTTTAGTTCATCCAGACAACAAGAAACGATCTTGTTACATGGGTGAATCACACGGGTGACACAAGCTGTCTATGCTGGCTGCTCATGTGTGTGACTGGCATCCCCCAATGCTTCATATAAATTATGTAGTCAGTCTGAGATTACTTATAAGTTCATCAGAAACATCCAAAGATCAAGTGTTTCATACCAAGACTAGTTTTACTTTATCTGCGTGAAAACATTGAGTTGACTTGACTGGTTAAGTCCATTTACCTCATTAAACAAAACTAAACTTTGTATAAATCACTCTAGTTTTTAAATCTACTCGACAAAATCAAGTTCACTTTATTTGGATTTTATTTTTCTTGAAAAAAAAAACAAAAACAAAAAAGCAGTTTAAAGCATAAAGCAATCTTGATAAATTATGCCTAGACTTGTCACGATAACAGATTTTGCTGGATGATAAATTGTCCAAGAAATTATTGCGATAAACGATGATAATGCCATTTTGATTCCATTTTCAACTCAAATAATAATAATGGTATAATAGTGCAAGTGCACCCTTTTAAAGATACATAACCTTTTATTTATGAAGAGGATTTAAAAATGGAATTATATTATGAAAAAAGACATTGTATAAATCCAAAATAAATAATCAACACAATCAAAAATAATAATAAAATGGACTGTCAGTCTCTTTTGACAAAAAATGCAATTGAATAAAAACCACAAAAAACATAAGCTATACATAAAATAGACTCTGTTGCTGATAAGAAGAAAAAAAAACCTCACAGCAATGCAACAAGGTTAACTCATTATCCTGTGTCTTTGGAAATAAAAAAATTATTGAGCCCAGCAAACTTATCAAGCTCATTTTCAATTATCATGCAATTATTTGATTTATTGATGATTGCGACAGACCCAATTATGCAAAATCTTGCCTTAATTTTCTTGAGCAGACCTACTAGAATTTTTTTTTATCAGTGTATGGAGTGAACTTATTTACAGGCGTAGTAAAAAAGAAATGTGCTTGTGTTTTAGTTATAGTCCACAAAGCAGATCTGGGAAAAAAATAAATAAATCTTTTTAAGTGACATCTGTGAAAGCTCTTATATGAGCACTCATCAGCCTTTACTTTGTTTTCCTCTGTGATAAGAGTTAGACACAGCTTTTTTGTGCTACTTTTCTTTCACTTTGCTTTATAATCATGGAGCGACTGGAAAGTTATGCCTCTATAGGAAGAGTCTAAGGACAGCCATTAGCTTCTTATTATCCCATTAGCAGCTAATGTTTGTAGTCCTGAGCTGTTATGAAAGCTCTTAAGAAATGGAGCTATCTTCAGTCACAGCTGCTCACAAACCCAGCTCGTAGTGGTCTTTATTTACAAAGGAGATATCAGTGTAGTGGCAGACACACAAATAGCTCCATGACAGACTAAAGCCTCTATATTCCTTTTATTTCTCATTGGCTGGTGTGTTCATCTTTGTAAAGAGAAAATAGATCTAATTTTCCTCGACAACAACTAAAAAGCAACATTAAGAGATACAACGCATCACCAAAAGGGAGAGCAGAAGAAGAAGTAGTGAATTGTCCAGCTTGACTGTCCTTTAGAGAGCTGCTGGGTCCCACAGTTTTTGTTACAATACAAGCACAAAGGTCCTGCAAAATTTTAAAACACAAACTGTTCAAAGAAGCTTAGCTGCTGATAACTGACATTTACATATTCCTAAATGACGACTCTACCACATTCTATCCTTTTACTGCAACACCTTTTGGAGCAACATGCGACTCAAAATGTAACGTTAAAAGCTTAAAAAAGTCTTTGGCTTCAAAATAGTTCACATTGAGTCTGTAAACAGATAGATAGATAGATAGATAGATAGATAAAAAGATAGATAGATAGGTAGATGGATGGATGGAAAGGTGGGTGGATGGATGGATGGATGATGGATGGATGGATGGATGGATGGATAGGTGGATGGATGAATGGATGATGGATGGATGGATGATGGATGGATTGTTTGATGGATAGATAGATAGATAGATAGATAGAAAGATAGATAGATAGATAGATAGATAGAAAGATAGATAGATAGATAGATAGATAGATAGATAGATAGATAGATAGATAGGTGGGTGGGTGGGTGGATGGATGGATGGATGGATGGATAGGTGGGTGGGTGGATGGATGGATGGATGGATGGATAGGTGGGTGGGTGGATGGATGGATGGATAGATAGATAGATAGATAGATAGATAGATAGATAGATAGATAGATAGATAGATAGATAGATAGTCTTTATTGTCATTATACAATTGAACAGCGAAATTTTAAAGCTTCCTATCAAGTGCAACAACACTTAAGACAAGGACAAGTAAACTTGCATGAGACAAGACAAGAGTCATAAATATATATATATATAACGAATCAAGAAGGAACTTTAGGAAGTATAAGCACTTTTAAGATTAATTTCACACAATTTCACAGAAAATAGTCACATTAAAAAAAAACAAAAAAACCCCAGCTTATTTATGCTTCTCTTCCTCAAACTGGAATCATTACCTTTAAAATTAGGGGTAATATTAGGATTTATGTTATGTATGCATTGCACTTTACATGGTACAGAGTTTACCTGTGAAATTAATGACCTCTCCTGATAAAAAATAACACCCATCCACAGTAGCTATTCCACGAACAGGGCAGACCGGGTGGATGAATCAAACGCACCCTTTCCAATGATGTGTGTGTTTATGCAGCGGCTGACAGCTCTCAGTGAATCAGTCCGAAGAAAAACTTAGATATCATGTCTCCTATTAAGACCCTCAGAATTAAACTGAACACCCAAGTTCATCCACACAACAAGAGACTATCTTGTTACATGGATGAATCACACGGGTGACACAAGCTGTCTATGCTGGCCGCTCATGCCGGTGTGGACTGGACGGAGTAGAGATGCTGTCTATGCTCCATGGCATAGGTGGGCTACACCCAACAGTGTAGATAAGCATGTAAATGATATAGTTAGTCTGATATCACTCAGACTCTCATTAAAAACATCAAAAAATAAAGTATTTCACACCAACACTAGTTTTATTTTATCTGCATGAAAACATCAAGTTGATTTGGGAGAAATGGGATGTTACATTGACCTACTTACCTGAGCCACCTGTTGGTAAACCCCTCCTCCTGAACTCTCCCTGGCTTCAGCAGCACATGAGATTCTCTTTGTTTCAACAAGTGGTTTCTTGGAAAGTAGGTCAAACTGGAGAGACTTCAGAGAGTTCATTTGAGCGTTCGTGAGTCGGATTTGGAGGGGAAGTTTAAATCGTGGAGGTGTAAATTTGTGCATACGCAGTGTCTGCTTTCTAGGACTTTCCTTACCCTTCTCTTTTTTTAGTTAGTATCGTTAAGGAGAATTTGTTCAAACTGCCTCTGGTTACCTTACCATCGATCTTCTGCTCCTTGGCTAGATTGCATGTGAGACTGTACTGCAGTGCTCACCGCTAGCCACCTACATTTCCTCTCCGAGCTTGTTTTCTCTCTTCTGAGCCATTCAGAGCACTTATGAGATCGGTAAAAAAAAAACCTCCCTGTCTTACAACATTAATTCTGACATTGCTTCTCCTCAGCAGAGAGCCACGAGTTTGACTGAAGGTTTGCTTGTAATCAATTCCTTGTCATTATTGATGAGGAGTAAAGCAGGTTATAAAGCTGCAGGCTCACTTTACTCTACGTGTCTCTATGTGTTTGGATAAGGTGTTTGGCTCCTGCTGCCCCAAGGCTAATGACAAGTCTCCAGCACCCAGCAGCCCCTGTGTTGTCTGACTGCATGAGCTAACATCTAACAGCTTGGAGTGTTTGCAGAGGGTCTAGACCATTAAGGACGTCTTTCATTCCCCCAGCCTTCAAATGAGACTTGGTTAGGCAACTTAAAGATTTCTCTTGACAAAGAATAATGAGAATATCGATTGTCTTAAGAGATATTTACCAAAGTCCACTTTGAAACCGCTAAGTGCATTGACACCTTGAGAGAGCAGCATCTTCTGAATGCAAGCCAGGACACAGCTTTAGACGGCCAAGAACACAGGACACAATTTAATACAAAAACATTCCCTGTGCATTCACCAAGGCATTGAGCAGCGCCCTGAAAGCAAGCAGACTAATAGAGAGACGGAGAGATTGATGAGAGCTATCATTCTCCACTTTAATTGATTGAATAAAATATGATATGGCGTCAGTAATGAGGTTAGACATGGGGCCTTGATGCAAGGTGTCCTTAATTC
Organism: Thalassoma bifasciatum; assembly: GCA_008086565.1. Taxonomy (NCBI): domain Eukaryota; kingdom Metazoa; phylum Chordata; class Actinopteri; order Labriformes; family Labridae; genus Thalassoma; species Thalassoma bifasciatum. The sequence goes on along the minus strand of RPOG01003746.1, from coordinate 15,793 downwards.
AACAGCAGAGCTCCAGCACAGCCGTGGGAATGAAATACAGGCTTAATGCTTTTGTTTAACAACACTGCTCAACTAAAGTTAAAGCTTCAGTTTACAGCCGTAAGCTCTGTGCATTCAGAATTTGAGATTAATGATATTTTGTTGTGTTGTAGGTTCCCACATCAGGACGTGCCACCTATTATGTGTCCTACAAGAGAGAGTCCTTTATCCAAACCAAACTCCCCAAGTACTCCCTACCAAAGGTAAGTGGTTATTTCACAAGTCCAACTTGTATTTGATGCTAAATTTCCACAGAAGATGCCTCTGGTAGAGCAGCATTATTTTGCTGGTTTTACATTAAAGCACCTGTGACATCTTTTTTAACTGGTTGAGAAACTAATTGAAGTTGATGCTGATGTCTGGATATGACCCTGAAAAGTAAATAAGACTATTAGAAAAAAACAAAAGGAAATTTTATGCTTCAGTTTTTACACCTGACACCACTGCAAGGAGGTAGGTGTCAAAGCAGACAAAAAGCACTGAAAAGCTTTATATATAGTTTTTTTTTTTCTGCAAATGTAAAATAATTGTGATTTCAAAGAACTGTCAGATGAGGATTTTGTTAGATATACAGAAACAAAAGATCTCCACAGGGAGGTACAAAACGTTACACAACTGAAAGTTTCTCACAGAAGCTTTAAAAAAAAGTTCGTAGGAATATTAACTCATTGGCTGCCACTATTGTAAGTTATGTTTTTCAATAGGACAGGCTGGGATACAGGCTGGTGGAGCTTATCCATCAATATCAGGGTTGTAAATTATTCTTCTGATGGACTTAGCCCTGTAGGTGGCAGCAGTTCTCTCTTTGAATGAGAGATCAGCAAAGATTATGAGAAGAGACGACAGAGTGACACTGGTAGATGTTGCAAGCCAGAAAAGTACAGGCAACTCACACTAAAATAGTGTTTTTTTTAGTTTTATTGTGACAAAATAAGACTAAAATCATGGAGGGTGTCATATGATAAAACTTGAGAGATGAGTACTAAAAAGTAATTAAAAGTGTTTTTTTTTTTTTTTTTTTTTTTTTTTTTTTTTTTTTTTTTGTGAAACCAGTCTGGGCTTTACTGCTACTTAGTAAAGAATAGGAGAAAAAAAATCCCAGATGAAAGAAGATCATCAACCCTTTCTTTTGGTAGTTTGGTGTTTACATAGCCACAGATCACAATATTCTATGAGTCTTGACAAAATCGGTCAAAATGCTCCAAAACAGTTGACTGACAGCGTAGGGCTCTCTGCTTGTAACACTGACTGCTAAACAACAAGTTAAGAACACTTAACAAGCTTTGTCAATAACCCATAACACCATCAGCTGCAGGTTAGTATTACATGGTAGAGTTATTAGTCAATCAGTCACTCTTAATTTGTATAGCACCAAATCATAAAAAATCTCAAGACACTTTCCAAAAACCCTATAGATCTGGACCTTTAGATGTTAGTATTTTTTTTATTTATATTAACTATATTATATTGTATTTATAAAATCTCATTTTATTATTAAAGACCCAACAACAAAGCAAGCTAAGAAGTCTTATATCATCTTTACCCACCATGAGTTCAGCAGTTTACAGCATTCAGCAAGTTACACTGACAAGGAAAAACTTCCCTTTCACAGACAGAAACCTCAGACAGAACCAGATCCATGTCAGATCGACATCTAAGAGAGAGAGAGAGAGAGATAGATAGAAAGAAAGAGAGAGAGAAAGCTTTGAGGTTTAGAGATAAGTTGAGAGAAGCAAAGAGAGATGGATGTAGCCAGAGAGAGAAAGAGACACATTAGTTACACTAAACTTTTGATGATGAGTGATTTCAAGCACACCCCTTTAACACAGAAGAAGAAAAAAAGAATGAAAGAAAGGTTATTAAATAAAGTGCATGATTGACACATTTCTGTGCTAAGAATAAGATTAAGTGTCTAAGGCATGAAATAATGTTCGTTATAACACCTGAGTTATTTTACACTTCTATAATTTGATTTAGCAGATGCGTTCGTCCAAAGCGCCAAAGCGGTGTACAACTCAAGCATGAACTTAGACTGGAGGGAAAAACTTTATGTGGTGTGACAAAGTGCTTCACGTTTGTTTGGCTGCAGCTGCTGCTGACGAGGGATGTAACGGTTACCGGTGTAACGGTAAACCACTGGTAAAAACCTTGATGGCAACAATAATGGTCGTCATGTCAAAAACCGTGTGTTCCCAGCTTGATCAGAATCTCCCGAGTTTGATTTTGCCCGACTGTGCCCCAGAAACACGTCAATCTCTGCAGAGCAGGTTGTACCAATTAAGAAAAAGACACAAAACAAACAAAGCATCCGGTCATTTCAAAATAAAACACCATGTTGTTGCTCCCATCTTGAGCAGACAATTGAACAAATGTGCAGAAAACAGTCTTTTTATGCACCTGCATCTAAAAATGCACAATAACAGCTTGAATCATTGGATTTGTATAATTTCAACTACTGGAAATGTTCCTGAAAAATCAGCTGTTTATTACGCTGAACCTTTGTTCCTATGATGTTAATTATTGCACTTTTGTTAAGATTTTGCCTATATTTTCAAAATATAATAAACACTGCTACATTGTTTTAAACTATTTCAGTTTGTTTAGGTCCATCAGTGCTTTTGGAACATATTGAACACATTTTAAAAAATACCACGATATTACCGAAAAATGTGATAATTTTGGTCACAATAACCACAAGCTTAAAATTTCATACTGTGACAACCCTACTGCTAACTATAGCCAGAAGAAGTATTTTTTCTCCCCATGTCCACATCATCAGTCAATATACAGCTACATTCAATATTCAGTACTAGAATTCTATCATGATCATGCTCTGAAAGTGTCACTAAAAACTAAAGAATATTAACTGTAGACTTAACTGGACCACATCATATTGCGACTTAGAAGTGGCAGGTTGGACCTCCTTTTCTTTTCAGATCTGCCTTGGTACATACCCCAATTCAAATGAAGTTGGGACGTTATGCAAAATGTAAATATAAACAGAATACAGTGATTTGCAAATTGTTTTCATCCTTCATTCAATTGATTACACCACAAAGACAAGAAATTAAAAGTCAAACTGAAAAACTTAATTATTTTAGTGCAAATATTTGCTCATTTTTAAATTGATGCCTGCAACAGGTTTCAAAATCGCTGGGCTGGGTACATGTTTCCCGCTGTGTTACAACACTCAATAAGTGTTTACAAACACTTATTGAGTGATAATGCAGTCTGGGGTCCCCATTGTTGAATTTGCGCCACTTCCAGTTCCATCCTGGGAACCTTCCTCAGAGATTTTCTTCCATAGAGACATGATAACATCACACAGCTGCTGCAGATTTGATGTCTGAACGTCAATGATGAGAATTTCCTCTTCCACTACAAATCAAAGGAACTCTGTTGGATTAGAATCTGGTGACAGTGGAGGCTGTTGGAGTACAGGGGACTCATGGTCATGTCAAAGAAAGGAGACGTTGAGCGTTTCCCTGCTGGAAGTCTCCATCAGAGGATGGGTTCACTGAGCTCATTAGCTGTTTTTATTGCAATTGCACTGAGTGAGCAATACGTTGTAATTCACTAGAAATGAAAAATTATCTAGAAACCCCACCTGAATAAATGTAGGAGCTGAAAAAGCTCCATACATGACTCTGTTTACACTCTGTCATTGTTTCTAGACTGAGTGACTGACTGAGCAGTGTGCTGCTGTGATTACACATTACGAACGTACCCAGGCGGAAGAAAAAGTAGTTCCCACCAACCGTGAATGATTCAAATGAGAGCTCAGTAGTCAAGTTTCCTTCCAATGTATAACTATTAATTTACTTCAAATAAAACAGAATCTACTGTATAAGTATTTTTATTGGAGAATCTACACTAGAGCATAAAGATCTGGTATTGGTAGTATCGATATTTCAGTATTGATCTGCACATTACTAACAACCAGACATCACTAAGCTTAAAAATATCAATTTTTTTGGGCACAAGTCAAAAGAAAACTCCACTTCTGCACCTTCCACTCTTCTATAAGAAACTTCAACACGTTTCCACTTGTGGATTGTCTTCTGAATATACTGCAGACACTACTGAGTACATAATAAACTGTTTTCTGCGTAATATCTCGTTAAAAAAAAGTTGCAAATGAGGCAAAATTTACATCACAATTTATCCCAGATAAGCTGGATCAATCTGCGTTATCCGTAATTCAGATATTGTCCTCATTTCAGAGTGTCTAATGTTATTAACGAATAGTCTTAACTTGAATCAGTCTCAATCTAAACTTCAAATGTAATGGTTTTGCTTAAAATTCTGCTTTGAGCCAGCAGCAAGTCTAAAGTTTTCTCAGTGTTTGTTCTGGCACTCTGCTTTTTTTAAAGTCATACACTTGGAGTGGTACAACCCTCCAGGGTGAGCTACACCTTACAGTATGTCATCAAGCATTTATATTCACACCACAGCATTGATCTCATGACCAATCCCACCGGGTCAGTGTGCTCTAATCCATCACCTCCCTGCCTCCAGTCATAACTCCTCTTAATCTCTCCCTGCTCTCTGATAGGATTTACACATTGTCAGCACTGATGAGAAGCAAGTGTTTGCGGCGGTGCAGGAGTGGAACCAGAACGACACCTATAACCTCTACCTGTCTGACACCAGAGGGATCTACTTCACCTTGGCTATGGAGAATGTCAAGACCACGAGGGGGATTGGTGGAAACCAGATGCTGGATCTGTATGAGGTAAGTTTCTGGTTAAATTGATCATCCTGAGGGGTGAGAAACACACATTGAGGTTTTTATTGACTAAATAAATGGGATGCTACAGGGAGTATCACTTTCTCATTGCTCTTTAGGGTCAACCTTAAAGTGATAGCACGTGGTGACATAAACAGTGGGGCAAAGTTTAAATCTATCTTCATATAAGTTTAAGACTTTAAACATAAATTTTATCTCTATTGTTTTAATTTAAAAGGAATGAAGTCATTTTGTCAACCAAAGATTCAAATATCATACTTCTATCTTTATCAGGTTCCTGGACCTTGTTCATGTTTCCTATGTAAAAACATCCCTGATATATCATGTCTATTTCGAAGTGTCCACTAATGACTCTTCTGTTTTTCGCACTTGGTAGAAACATTGAATGGAAGAGTTTTAGAAATGCATTGTGCAGTGTTACATAATAAAACCGAAAAACTAGTGGTGGGGCTTGATTAAAAAAACTAATCGACTTTATTAGAGGTTTTTTAATTAACTACTCATAATGAATCACATTTTAATTACTTGCAAATATGTGACACAAGAAGCAAAATTTTCAACCGGGGATGGATTTTGGTAGTGTTTGAGTTTCTAAATAAACATTTATACATCAAACTTACATGGGACTTGCAGCTAAATCAACATAGTAAATACATAGTATGAGCAGAATGCTTTTCCATAAGTATAATAAAGCTTAGGTGAACATTTAAACTAAAGGTCTTTGAGGACTGTTTTTTTCAAGTGGACACCTTTGGCCAAAGCACTCACACACACAGTTAGGTTGATGACTTTATATATAAATGACACCAAATGATGTGTTCATTTGGAAAAAAAAGCATGGACAGCCGATCGTCTTTCTAACTCTACATCCCTTTGTTCAAGACAACTTTTGACCAACTTTTATAAAACATGACAAGTTGACGATGTTGTTTGAAACGTGATTAACAAACTTTGTGAGTTTGAACTGCGGTTAAGCAACCGACTAAATTTAGCGCTACTCACAGCCCGGTGCTCTGAAACATGTCTGTAATGTGAAACGGTAGTGGAAGTTGTGTCCTACCAGTGCTTATCTACCAACTCCAACCTCACCAAACAGAGCAAACAGAATCTGGCTGTTAATTTTATTGATAGACTCTCTGATTTGAACAGATCATTGCAGTTTAACTGTTGCATGTGTGTTGGAATGAACATTAGCACAATATTGCATTATGACAGACTTTAACCTTCAGCCCATGTTTTAGCCTTTTCACTTGTGCTTTAGCCTTTTAGTTCATGTTTTAGTCTTTAGATCTTGTTTAAGCCTTAAGCTTGTTTATCGGTCTTTTTCCCTTGTTTAAAACCTCTTGCTTCTTAAGCCTTTAGCTTTTAGTTTAGCCTTTTAGCCTGTGTTTTAGCCGTTTAGCTTTTGTTTTAGCTTTTTAGCTTGTGTTTTAGCTTTTTCGCCCGTGTTTTAGCTCTTCAGCTCAATTTTTAGCCTTTTATCCCCTGTTTTAGCCTCGAGCTTTTAAAATAGCCTTTAGCTTTTGTTTTAGCTTTTTAGCTTGCGTTTTAGCTTTTAGATCATGTTTTAGTCTTCAGCTCGTGTTTTATCCTGAAGCTTGGTTTTTAGCATTAAGCCCCTTTTTTTTAGCCTTAAGCTTGTGTTTTGGCCTAAAGCACGTTTATTAGCCTTTAGCCCTTGCTCTATTTTTGGTTTTCCTCTGCTCTTCTGTCCCTTTTCTGTTGACAGTCCAGCTCCTGTGTCCACTATTACGACTAAATAAATCCAGGAAATCATTTTCAACAAAGAAAAACACAAATCCCTCTTCTTATTACTAAACTTCCTCAGCTGGCGCGGTGTTGTCATAGAGACTTTGACTTGCTGTAAATATATATGGTTCAGTTTGTCCAGAAAGCTGAGAAATATCATCTAGAAATAACCTGTTTTGGTTCTAATAATTTCTTTTCAAGATGTGGAGTATGATCAGGTTTTTATCTAGAAGTGGGACTTTTTCTAGATCACTCAGAAAGTCCTCACAGTCCCTTTAAACATGGCAGCCTTGGATGAAGAATTGAAAAGTTAAGGTAATGACAGTGATAGATACGTCGAGCAATAAGCTTAAAAACCCTAAATAGGACAAACTGTAGAGTTAAGAGTAATTATAAGGTAATAACTAGCTGGGTTATGTTTTTTTCTTCTGGTGCTACTTTTGACATTACACATAGCCATGGTGTCTGTTGTAAAATAAACACATTGATGGATTACAGTCAAAGAAAACTGATGCAGCCAATCTGTTCCCATCTCCTTGCTTTTTTTCTTCTTTATTTCTTTTTTTTACATCCACAGCCTCACAGTTTGATAACACTTGCTTGTCTTAGAGGTTTGCATTACAGGCCGTGGTCATCCATCTTGCTGACAGCAGACGTACAGTATGAAGAACTTGCTTAATGGGGCTCACTGCCATGCACCTCTGGACTTGTAATGACCTTGTTAGCTGACTGGATAGCCTCTGTATGCCTTTGCATTAACATTCATAGCATGGAGGTAGAATTCCCTCATTCTCTACTCCCTGTTGAACCCAGTTCATCACTCCCACCCTGGCAGGTGTGACTGAGAGAGTAAAGAAAGTGAGATATTGGCCAGCAGCAGTGGCAGCAGTGTGGTAATTAACAATGCCATTACCTCTCCGGCACAGTATGGGGTGGGTAGTGTGTGAGTGTGTGTGTTAGTGTGTGTGGCTTCCATTACCATGCAACAGTAGTTTAAGCATTTCAGCATGCAGTATGAGATGATAAGGTGTTTTTTCGTTCTGTTTGTCAGGCCGTCACAGCTCTGTTCCTGATCAGACCCTAAACAAGAGATAGATGATGCTCGTTTTTTTCTGATATATCAGATCTATTACACAGGAGAAGATATATGCTGTGGAACTCATCCCATTTATTGCTGTTAGACTCTGACAAACTGCACCTCACAGACCTAATGTTCCAGAGAGAAGCAGCAGCTCCAGTCAGACCAGAGGGAAGACGGCACAGTATGTGAAAGTTGTTTTGTTCTTCAACTCGGAAGTCTTGTCTCCTCCCTAGGGGCCTTTATTCTCCTTGCACCCGCCTCCCTTTGAACCAATTACGCTATTTCCACACTGAGAATTGCACAATTATCTCCTAATTTAGAGGGATTATTTTATTGTCAATCAGATTGGATGAGGGCAATTTCTGTAATCAGGAGGCTTTGTTGTGCAAACTAATTTTCACTTGACATCAGGGCTCTGCATCACACACTAAAGCTCCCATCAGTCTACAAGGTGGTTTAGCAGGTGGCTCTACAACAGTTATCTCTCTGATTGGCTGCGCTTGATGGCATCAAAAATAATTTATCCCCCCTCACCTCGCTACGAACTGCTTTGAATGATTGAAGACGTGGAGTGCGGTGTTTGTCGGTGGAGGGTGGTTTATGATTAGGATGATGCTGGCACTCAGGATGATGTGGCACACTTTAACTCTCAAAGCTGTGATTTAACAAATGAACCCTATATTATTTTGTAGAATGCTAATTTGCCTCAGATTTAATAGTTGCTCATTCTCAGGTGGTCAATAAAAAAGATGAATCTTCTCATCTGTGGGTACACCGGGGACGCTGCTCTGTTTCTGGTGTTTATTTTAGATTCTGATGTGTTTTAAGTGAACTAAACTTTATGGAACAAAGTTAAGACAAAATTTATCTTTGAAATCAGTATAAATGTATGATACTTATTTCCAATTCTTGATAAGTCTTTATTTTATAATTCACTCATAATACATATGTTTTGTTGTGTGTTTATCCCACCATTTATGTTTTTAAAATAAGCTATAGATTCTCACACTTTGGCGTATTTCTAATTTTTGCATTCATAAGTGTTTGTTCCTGCTTTGTTTACAATTTAGATCCCACTGAAATGAACAGCTGGAGATCCTCCCAGCCGTAATCTGGCACAAAATTTAAGAGCGAAAGCACGGGGCAATATATATATATAATAAAATACACTTTTTTTGTCATTTTTGGGAAACACAGAGTTACATATCGATGGCCAAAGCGCAAAACCTCCTATCTGCACTTTGTGAGGCAAAAATACTTGCTCTGTACTGCATAGACACATAGTAGAGATAACACAATCGTATAGTAATATAGTCCAAAAACAGTGTATTATGTATTGAGTATACTTAAAAAATAGCATTCTGTAAGAAAACAAGAAGTTTTTTTAGTTTTCTCAAAAAAGGGAATTTTTCAGATGGGAAGTTTTGCACTGCGGCCATCAGTATACGAACAAGAAAGTGGAAAGTAAGAAACATTACAGTTAGCATATATCATTTGGGATGATATATAGAGTGTAACGTTGAAAAAAAATTGTACATATTAAGCATTACAGCAAGGTAAAAAGTCTTCTGAAAGGGGTGAGACGTGTTGACAATCATAAAAAGACAGCTTAGCCATCATTCCCCTGTCAGCCTCCTCCTTCACAAGGTCCAGAGAGCAACCAAAGACTGAGCTGGCCTTCACTGGCTTTCTGTCCACCCGCAGCTGGTGAAAATCCTCAAAAGTATGTCATTTGTATCCTGCATTTGCTCCACTACTCCACTAGATGGAAGGTAGAGCAGTTCCATGACTCTTCTCTTCGACACAACATCCAACACATCATCCTCACCTCCTTTTCCTCAACTCACAGGGAACATCCGGTCTAGCACCAGTTAGCATGGATGCACTGCAGGCTGCTAACAGCTGATCATGTGTGTAGATAATGTGTCCATCGTGCACACATGGTGACAGAAATAGGAATAACAGCAGTGCAGACATAACCAAGATGATAGCAAGAAAATATCACAGTAAGGGACCAGAAACCAAACTCAAAGCCACCAAACATCCCACATGATTTGGATATATGGAGTTTCTTGCAAAGGTTTGGATGTTCTACTGAGCCACTCATTCATTGAACATGAACAACATATATTTTACCACATTTTAAATTCTAGTCACAACATAAATACTGTACATCACAAACTCTCTGTGAAAATGGCAGTGAGTATTATGTCTTTCAAGGTATCTAGAACTATTATTATCATGGTTGTGAGGATAATTTTTTACAGATAAGATGAGTTTAAGGACTTGTCATGACAAGTCTTTCAGATTATAGTGTTAAGCTGCCAACCATCTCATACTTCAGTGGAACAAATGATCACCCCTTTCATACACCAGAGATACATGCAAGAACTCGACCTTTACAATAAACCAGGATTGGATGTTAGCCCAGTGTGATAACTCAAGCCTGGAGAGAGAAAAAGGGACACTGATTTACTGTCATGTATCTAAGGAATATAAAATTAATTAACTACCAATTGATTAATAAAAGAAAAACTGGCTGTGCAACTGCCTGTTTTTATTTTTTAAAGTTGCAGAGACACCTAAAATTAGTTTATAAAAGTCCATGTCCCACATACAGTGAAACACAATATGTGTGACAAAATTGAAAAGTCAGGTTAGTGGTAGTGGAGTCAGTGTCCTCAGGATACAACGCCACCCATAACTTTGATAGTACATTTTAACTATCCTATGTTCAGGGTTATGCATAGATAGTGTAACTCAATCCACATAAAGAGGCGTTATAGTTTTTACAGATGAATAAGACTTCCCTGTTGGAAAATATAAACTTTTCAATAATTACTTCACAGACATTCCCTCTAGAATTTCTTGACAAAGGGACCAAGGTAAGCACACTGTGAATATGAACTTTTTAAAATCTTACATTCAGTGCGATTCTGTGAAAGGGATGAGCTGAATCTACATAGTTGTGGTTTAGTCTGAAGCCTGTGAATAACTCAATACTGATGGTGGAAAAATGTCAGAAACAGTCTCAGATGGAAGACCAAAGTTTGTTGTTTACCTGTGTTTGTTGTAGAGTGAATTTTAAAAAAGTAAGATAAAATCAAGTTTTGTGTTTTTGTTCCTCTGCTTCTTACTGGGGCACATACACAAGGACAACTACATGGCTGCTAAAGTGTTGGTTAAATGAATGTTGCCTCAAAAAAATACAGAACTCTCATCAGTTGTTTGCAAATGGTTTGATTTTTGCGACGTCAGTCCTCAAACAAACCACATTCTGCAACAGTTTGTTCAACAGCTGATGCAGCCAAAGGCAACCACACGACCAATTTATTCCAACATCCCAACAAGACAGACACAGCCGAGTGGGAGAAAAACGTCTTACTACATGCCACAGCCCACAAACACCTGCTAAACAGCAGCGAAAACATCTGAACATTTTCTCACATGACAATAAAGAGACTTAATGAAAAGCTCCAGTTCACTAATGCAGTTATTCTGACTCTGATGGTGTTTAACAGACAGCGTACCACCCAAGAGCTGACATTTTCTTCCATGTCTGGCCTTTAGTTTTTATCTGAAAAGGCACAAGAGAACTCAATTAAAGGTGGTATGAAGAATATGTGCTGATATTTTGAAGCCATTACCTCCAGTTCTACATTCTTGATGAAAGTCAAGCTCAATAAGTGGATGTTCAAGATGTGATGTCTGGTAACTCATTCGTTCATTTTATTTAGAGTGAAGAGAATTATCTCTGTGAAGAGGAAGAATAAATTTAGATGAAAGCACAACAAATCTCTGAAAATGCATTTTTTCCTCCAGGCTTGAAAGAGCCACATCCTTCATATGAAGCTGGTTAATGGACCCACTCTGTCCACGCTCCTATGTGAAGAGAAGTAGACTGTTACTTTCCTGACTGCATTACAGAGTCAATAACAATCATGTTTGTCCTGGAAATGTTCAGATCTTTTTGGTTATGTTACTGACTGGAACCAATCATTTGATTATTTACTGGTTTGTGAAGGTTGATAAAAGAGGAAGTTGCACAACCTGAAAAGGAATCATCGGGTCATAAATTGAAAAAACAAACAAACAAACAAACAAGAAAAACATTATTGGGTCATATTTGAACATTTTTAGAGCTTATTTTCAGCAAGAAATATATTAAATGTATTTTTTAAGCCTGAAATTTGATTTCTTTTCTTGAAGTGCCATAAAAAAAAATCCCACAAAATTTAAAAATGGAAAGGAATAAACTGTTGTTTTACTGCCAAAACTGTTTTAATATTGAGGCTGATTCAGAAAAAAATTGACCCTGGTAATTTTTAAAAAATTATTATTTATCTTGTTAAGCCTAAAATGCTGTTTCTCTTCTTGAAGTGGCATAAAAAAAGTCCCACAAAATTGAATAATATAAAGGAGTAAACTTTTATTCTAGTGCCACATCTTTTTGTATATTGGGGCTGATTCAAATAAAAATTGACCCTGGTCATTCTTTTTTTTTTTTTTTTTTTTTAATTATTATTATTTTTTTAAGCCTGAAATGTGATTTCTCTTATTGAAGTGCTACAAAATAATCCCACAAAATTAAAAAAAAAACAAAAACGGAAAGGAATAAACTTTTGTTTTCCTGCCATAACTATTTGTATATTGGGGCTGATTTAGATAAAAATTGAACATGGTCTTTTTAGATGTATGTTAGATTTTCCAGTGTGGGTCAAGTTGAGTGAATACTGAAATTGTGAAACTGTTCAGGCCATGTTTGTGTTTATTATTGATGGGATAGGCTTACAGATTTCAAGGGGGAACCTCAACACTGTCATATTTATTATGGTTCCCAAAGAGACCGACACCAGCTGATCTTTGAAGCACCATTAGGGGGATCCTGAAGCAGCAGAATGGGATCCACTCTATTCCCAGATGACCTACTAGTCGGAAAGTTACCTTGAATTTAGTTGATATTCTTTAATCCGCGCTATTGTTTTCACTAACAGATCTTCTGACAATGAGACAGGCTCACAGTGAGATAGTTTACTGTGTGGGAGTGATCATGTAATTTGCACATAGGGAACATAGGTCATCCAGAGGTTAGAGGGTGTCTTGATACTGACACCAAGCTCTGCACCAAGCTGTAAATTCTGGTCTAAAACCTGGAGGCAATGCATAAGTATTAAATTATGCAGTTCCTCAAGTGTCCACTTGAGGCTGGCTCCTGAAGTGGTAGAGGTCACACACACACCAAGCCAAAATAAGAGCCATTTTCACAGCAGAAATAATCCTGTTTGCCTGGAATAAAAATGACTCCCATTTGAATTGCTAGTTTCTCTATCAGGGGGGTGTTTTCTTTTCTGTTTTTTTTTTTTTTTTTTTAAACTCCACACTTTAGAGGACATCATGAACAAATGATTTTGCCCCATCAGACACAAAGCTCAGCTGATTGACAGGCAGGCATCACTATAGCTGTTAGTGCAGAGGCTCAAAACTCACTTTATTTCCAAAATGCCCTCCTGCTGATGTTATGCTTCAAAACTCTGGTGCAGAAACAGATGGGTGACATCACTGAGACCGAATCCATTTATTATACAGTCCCATAACCTGTAATTTAATAAAACAACCTGTAGATTAACAAGGTACGGAACAGTGATTCCCAACCAGTGGTGTGTGTACCCCAAGGGGTACGTGGGCACATTGCAGGGGGAACGTGAAAACACTTAAGAATTTATTTCAAACTTTGGCGAAGTGAGATAAGCCAGTCAAAAAAACGGTATCTGCGCTCCAACTAGTTTCCCCAGGGAGACAAGAACTTGTAGCGCTAAAATCCAAACAGATGCTGACCTGAAATGTTGAGTTGTTCTAGATTCAGGAGGGAGTTCAGAGGAGCTGCCAAGAAACACAACACAACACAAGAAAGAACTTTTTTAAAGTTTTAATGTCTGTTTCAAGAGGACTTGTTCAACAGAGCTCCATTTTTTTTAAATGGTAAATGTTGCAAGAGTTATACATATAACTAAGGCAGGTTGATTATTTTTGACTTTGTATTTATTTCTTTTTTTATTTACATTGCTGATTTTTTTTTCTAAAGCAAAATATATTTTTTTTTATATTTAATCTGAGTGAAAAGAAAGAAGATGCTAGATAATTCAGAGTCCATGTTAAGTCGAATTGGAAAAAAACAAAAAACAAAAAAAAAACTTTCTTTTAGTTAATAATCAGTTGAGTTGTATTTTTCTTTTCAAAAATCATCAACCAAAATCTGTTCGGGGGTACTCATGTTGTGACAAAAAAATAGCTAAAGGGTACACAAGGCAAAAAAAGGTTAGGAAGCACTGGTATAGAATATGTCAGGGTTAAGAGCACTCTTGTTTTTTTGTTTTTTCTGCTTGAACAACACCAAGCCTGCTTTTCTGACCTTCCTTATTTCTCCTCACTGTCTTTGTCAGCCATATATTTTTTGTTTTGTTTTCCTGTGTTTGCTACAGTGAATTAAAAGAAGTGCGAAGCTTTGTACAAAAAGAAAAACATATCAACGGTAGCGCACTTGTTGTCCTTGACGCGTGTTGATGCTCAATGAGGAGGGGAAAGAATTCAAAAGAGAAAAAAAAACATTTGCACCAAGTTCGATGTTACTCGCAGAGGCTCAAAAGGAAAAATAAATAAAACGGTGACTTTGGAGAGAGTAGTGACATTTTAATTGAGGTTAAAATAATAGTTTGAGAAACTTTTCTCCATCTTTATGAAATCGTTTGCGGTAGTATATATTTGAAATAGTCTTAAAAGCAGAAAGTAAAGCCACTGAGCTTTCACATGAGGTAATGCTGACCAATCATATCACTCTCCTCCTGTGCTCTGCATTGTATGAGGATAAGACCAAGTCGACAAATTGCAGTGCTGAGTGTGATCTCAGCAAACAGAAATGTTGGTTTGGAAAGAAAAAATGTGCAAATTGCCCCCCTCAGCAGGCTTTTCTGAGCTTTTTTCTTCCTATGTTTTCTTTCCTTTGTGCGAAGTCAATGAGCTGATGTTAAATGAATCATAAAGCCAGAGACAAATCAGAAAGCAGTCAAACAAAACACTGCAGAACAATGAAACATAGCACGTCATATCTTTCAAAGCTACTTGCATGTCATAGCAGAAAGTTATGACTCATACTCTGAGTGTGCGCTCTTTGATCACGTGCCGCAGCACCAATCCTTTTCTTTTCTCTCTCTCTCTACTCACTTTGACGCTCAGCATGTTGCAGCGCTGCTTTGAATCTGTGCGACAAAAGGCAGGCAAATGAGCAGATTCCCTAAAAAGTGTGAGTGTACCCTAACACAACAGTGCCGTGAGTAATGTGAGCTGTGGCGAACAGATCTTTGTCTGCATCCTTCACTTCAGGAAAGCAGAGTGTGGGAGGTGTGAGTGATGGGATGAGAGAAATGTATGCAGAGAGAGAGAGAGAGAGAGAGAGAGAGTGATATGGCTCTTGTTTGCAGGTGTGTGACTGTGAGTGATAGAGGAGGCGGAGGAAATAAATAATTACAGGAGTGATTGACAGGTCCGGTAGGGATAAGGATGGAGAGACCCTCGTTAGCAGCATCCATCCCGAGTGCCATGTTTCTATGACGATGTCAGATCTGCTGCCTATTAGTGCCACTTACACTGACGAGCCCCTGCAGGGAGGGAAACAGGCAACCAAAGCCCCCTCGCTATGGCAACTATGTGGAGTGACTCTGTCTTTTACATCGCATGTCACACTTTAGCTGGAATGGGGATGTTTAATCCCTGAGAGACAACTAGAAAAGCAAGGAGTGGCTTTACGTGAAACATGCATGACTTTGTTTTAATGTGTTCATCTATGTGTGTGTGTGTGTGTGTGTGTGGTCACAGTGTGTATGTTGGGGGATTCAGAATGACTATGAGAAAACAGACAAGGTGTCACTTCCCTGCAGTCATCATTTTGTTCTGTCTGGATTGCTGAGATGTGTGAGGATACAATTACAGATAGCACTTAGCCCAGACTAAAAAAAAAAAAAAAATCGAGCTGACTCTGCTGATGGTGTCTGCCATTCTGTCAACTCCAGCAAGAGAGGATAAGCACAACATTTGCATTTAACAGAGCTGGTGTCGCAAAGATTGCTGCCTCAATACCCAGGATGCCCTTTCTGATGAGGGTGCTGGGTTTGCCTCCGCAT
>RPOG01003745.1:0-56855 GCA_008086565.1 Thalassoma bifasciatum | reverse complement strand
TTTTAAAAATAAAAGCAAGGTCCATTTAATGAATTATATTTATTCCGTTATTTAAAACACACTTCAATAAATATTTTTCTTCTTTTGGTCTTTTTTCTTCTATTATACAAAAAACATACAGGGAATGTAAGAACAGCTGAGGGTACAAACACTGGATTAAAGGTTAGAGGATCAACACTGCAGATGCCACGAGTTATACAGAACCTAAAACACCTTCAAGTGTTTCACACCACTTTGTCCACACACTAAGACAGTAAGAAAGAGCTCTCTGTTACTCAGAGGACTGTTAAGCGCTATTCAACCACTGCTCTGCAAAGTTAGGTAGCATCACACACTGAAGAGCACAGAGAAGGCTAGCTGAGGTTAAGACACGTGGGTAATAACAGAGAAGAAACACACGCTCTGTCTAAAATGTCCAGACTTCAAATCAGACTGTGTCACAGTGAGAGACTGACTTTATACAAGCTTTTTTTTGTTTGTTTTATCTTTAGAGGGTGTAAACGCAGAGAAGTCCACACTTCAGGCATCAGGGTGCAGCATCGGGCTAAACATGAGATCCTGAACTAGTAAAGCACTGAGAAGGGCAGAGAGCTGAGAGGGGCCAAGAGCTGAGGAGTCAGAGGAGTGCCATGAAAAGAAAAGTTCTGCAAAAACTGTGCACAAAAACTACAGAAAGTGCCATCATTTTTATTTTTTTTTCACATTTTGTCTTCAAAGGATAAATATCCAATCACCAAAAAGCTGAAATCTAATCTAGTCTTTGTCTTATTTTTAGTATAAAAAAGTTCTTTTTTGACTTAATTAGAAGTTTTGTACACTTTTGCAAAGAGCAGCTGTAAATCTGTCCTGTGCAAGCAAAAACGGATGAAAAAACATAAAACTAATATGCAGACACTGCTAGACTGTAGTGGCCTCAGTATCAGGGGGCCACGCTGCAAAGATTTGTGAAGATGCATGAAATAAAATTGAGACAGGCTGGAAGACTTTATGGTAGAGTTTACAGCTTCATTGCTCCACAGCGAGGCGAGGCGAGAGCTCGGACACTGAGTGTGTTTGTAATGTGCATCTGAAGCACAAAACAAAAGGCGGACTTTTTGTTGCGACTGCAGTGAGTCTGCGTCATCACCACACTGTGACACTAACTTTTCTAAATGATGTCATTCAACACACACTCCTGAATGAAAAAATCAACAACATTTGGGTCAAACTTTGGTCTAAATCATGACTAATATATTCCCACATGGCACTGTTATCGCCCTCTAAAGGTATAGAGTCACTAAAATAACCTACACAGCAGAAGTCGTCCGCCCTGAAATAACAAGCTGCCATCTTCCTGAGTTATTTCTGCTTTTGGTTTATTCAGCAGCAAAGGCTCCGGCTCTCTTTAAGTACAGAAAACTCTGATGAATTATTCTGAGTACAAGGTTAAAGTAGTACAGATCTCATTCCTGTAAGCTGACTCTGGGTGTTTTGAAGCTCCTCAGGTAAAAAAAGCCTCATCACCTGCTTGCTCTCTGACCCAGTTCATTCGCAGGCCCTGAACCAGAACAGGAAGATAATACTGAGGTTAGTTTTACTGTAGCTGCTGCATCTTTAATGCACGGAGATCCTCCCTGCAGGCAAACAGATCTGTGACAGTACAGAGTCACGGAAGGGACAAAAGGACACTCTTAGAAAAACATAAATGATTACTGTTGCCAGTAGGGGTCGCCCTACTTTGATGGAAAAAAAGACATAAAAATGTACTCAGGCTGTGACACTCTCCATACGTGTATTTTGGCTCTGATCCAAGATTGTACATTAGACCCATTTAGGTTAGCACGTTGCAAAAAAAAACCTAACAAATTTAAAAAACTTTTTTTTTTAAATGTGGTCACGTACATTAAGTCACAAAAAAAAACTTTAAAAAAAACTTTTTACCATCAATATGTCAAGTAAATGCATGTCCATTATGTAGATAATCAAAGAAAAACAGGTGTGAGAGAAGTTTATTGAATAATGTACCCTGGGAGTGGGAAAGTTCCAACATTACCAAGAAATTTCCAATCCTCAGTGTTGGATTTCTACGGAAGAGGATTAGGGCCACTGAGAAAAAAAAAAATTCCCCCCCCAAAAAAAAGTCAGAATTCTGAGAAAAAAGTCAGAATTCTGAGTTTAAAGTCAGAATTCTGACTTTTTTCTCAGAATTCTGACTTTTTTTTTTTGGAATTTTTTTTTTTCTCAGTGGCCCTAATCCTCTTCCGTAGATTTCCTACTAAAACGATACATTATTTTTTGAAGGTCTTGGAATGTTAAGTGTGTGCAAAAAAAAAAGTCGTATAAATCTGAGTATGTGAAATAATTGGCATTTTGGCTGCCTCCTCTGGCCACACCGATTGAGTCATGAAAAATCCTCCAATAATTTTCATTTTTGATCTGATGGTGATCCAAAGAAAAAAAACTGTGGGACTAGTTTGTTGAATAATGAACCCTATTAACCAAGAAAGCTGACATTTAATACAAATTTCTGAACCTCCTGTTGGAATTAGTTTTTTATTCAGTAGGGGGCGTTAGGAAGTGTCTTATCACAGTGTCAGAATCATACATTTTTTATTAGGACATGGGGGGGGGGATTTTGGTGACTTTTCATTCATGTTAAAGGTGTGAAATTTGGAGTTAAAGGAGTGGAAAGAATAATAATAATCCTTGAGGTTTCAAAAAGGCCTTTGCCAACACCGTCACTGGACTTAAAAAGTAAAGAAAAGTATAACAACAGTAAAATATGCATGTGTCTTTATACACAATTTTAGGACTTATGCATATATATACTGTCTTTTTAAAAAAAAAAAAAAAATTGGTGTCTTATTTTCTTTCTTCACATTTCTGTCTCTTTTTCTTTGTTTATGTTTGTATGACTAAATGTGATAATAAATGAAATGATGTTTCACTTTCCTCTGTAGTTTTGCATTTGACTGTTCTTTTACTCCCTTCTCCATACTCCCACATTTCTGTCTTATCTCCTCACAGCGTTTCTTTTTACAGCACTCCTCCGACTCCGTAATCAGATGCTTCTGTGAAATCCTCCAAAAATCTCTTCAAACTTCTGCCAGTTCAAGAGAAATTATGGCAGATATTTTGGCAATGAACCAGTCTGCTTCATCAGGTCAGGACGTAGGGCACCATGGTAACCGTGGTAACAGGCCAGACACAAACGCACCAGCACACACACACACACACACACACCAGCACACACACACTTCCTGTGAGCCAGGGTATGTATTAATAGAGCGACACAGCAGGTGCTGTCACTCTGTCTGCAGCTGACGACCAATTATGAAGCTCCACAGGTGAGCCCAATAAAGACACCTGCAGATAAAGTTGATCCCATATCACTCCCTCCTCTTCCTCTTCCTCCTCCTCCATTTCTTCCCCCTCCTTCTTCTTCCTCAACCTTTGCTCTCCCTTTGTTTTTTTCTCATCTAATTTTCTCACACACACACACTCTATCTCTCACACACACACACATGAAAATGTTATTTGGTCAGCCTCCTCCTGCGCCTGTGACTCAGCTCCCACCTGCAGCCTCTGGAGGAGCAGCAGGAACAGGATGGAGGACAGCAGAGGGATGAAGAGTGTTAATAAAGACAGAGCTCAGATGAATCAGAGGAGGAGAGAAGAACAGACAGAGGGTCATTCAGAGCGGTCGGTCGTCCTCCTGGAGCTCTTAGAGGAGAGAGGAGCTCAGTCATGAACATCCTGTCAGACGAGCTGCAGGTGAGCAGGAACAGCTCGAGCTCTCATTGGTCCATCTCTCCCTCTCATTCAAAGACCAGAGGAAACATTCAGATGTGTTCCGCATCAGTTTGCCCTTGCAATTTCATGTCAGAGTCTAACAACGCTCAAATTCCTTAAACCTGTGACTCAGATTAAACTCTTTAAAACCTAAAACCTCAGAATAGGTACAGAAACAACCAGGATTGTTCACATGGATTTCTCTCTATTCCAGAAAACAGAGCATGTCTCAGACAATCCTTGGAATCATTCCACTGCAAAAACTGAAACAAGCAAGTAAATATGTCTTGTTCTTAGTAGAAAATGCCTTTTTAGACCTAACATGAGCCTTGTTTACCTTTCCAGTCCAGAAATATGTCTAATTGCAAAAATCTAAAAGACAAGAGGAGGTCATTGCTTTCAATGAGGATAAGAAGATATGCTCATCAAGATTCTTGTAATGACACTAATGTCTTAATACAACCAACTTTTTTTTCTTACCTTGTTTTAAGATATTTTTTTTCCTTGTAAGAAGCAATTCAGACCTCATTTTAAGTTTGAATAACTTTAAATAAGACATTTTTCTGGACTTGTCTGATGAATGTAGCTGATGTTAAGTCTAAAACTTTATTTTACTTTCTCCAAAAAGTAAGACAGAAGCACTTGCTTTGATTCCAGTTTTTTGCAGTTTTCAATGTTAATTCTGAAAATTAAGAACTCACTGCAAGAATTCAGATCTCGGCAAATTGCTATGTCTTATTTTTAGTAAAAAGTGTCTGTTTTGACTTCACATGAGCTTTATTCATCAGACCAGTCTAGAAAAATTTCTTATTTCAAGTTAAATGATGAAAAAACTGATTTCTGAATTGTTGGAACAGATCAAAAAATTAGCCAATGGGGTAAGAACATTTTTTCTTGTATCAAGACTTATTCTAATTTCAAGAAACTTGACAAGCAAGTTTGTCTTATCCCATTGAAAGATTCTTTTTACTCATAGCAAGCAACACAGATATCATATTTGTCTTTTTATATCTTGAAAGAAGATATGCTTCAGGACTGGTCCCTTAAATACGGCTCATACCAAGTATAAAATGACAGTTACAACTAAGACAAAACCACTTGCTTAGGTTTCAGTTTTTGCAGTGAGACGCCAGGATCCAGAAAGCAACGACCTAGGGTTTCACTAAAAACAGGTGCATGAGTACAAAAAGCTGAGTGAGAACATGCAGGTGTTGTCCACATTAATGGAAAACACCGAAAGGCTGAGAGGAACGCCAACACTGACGACAGGCCGTGATCAGTAGCACCTGCTGGATGCCATGTTTGTAGATTTTAAGCATCAGCAAGCTGAAAGCTGTCAGTCTTTCAGTCAGAGCACATTCTTCACTTCTAAGATTATTGCTACAGTTTACTTCAACCACAACCTGCTCTCAGCATGCACAAACACACACATGAGGAGTGTTATGTGATCCACGCATGTACTACAACACCCACGTGGTACGACAGCATCAACACACACATCCGCAACATCTCCAATTACGCCCGGATCCTCGAGTTTCGGACAAACACAACAAGCTCAGAAGGCGTCAGCTGGAGATAACAAGACAATGTGTGTGTGTGTGAATGTGTGCTGGGTTTTTCACACTAGCAAGAAAGGTGTGTGTGCTCAGAGTGGCAAGGGGATCTTTCTGCACTCCAGTTAAAGATTAGAGAGCGAATAATCCTAGTGTACCTGTGAAGAGCCGCATATAGAGGAGAAAGGAGTTTAGAGGTCTGCTTTAGCTAAAAGACGCCCTGAATTTAACAAACCAGGAAATATTTAGATAGAGGACTTCAAAAGCTATTGGCGTTTTAGACAAAGTCAGCTCTCTGTCTGAAATTGATTTTTGTATTTGTGAAATTTGTCTCATCCAGAAGAACAGTCAACTTTCCTAATGTTAAGTAAGGACTTTTTCAGCTTACCAAAACCTGAGTCTGCTTTTTGAGCCATGCTAAGATCGCACACTTTAAAACATTCACTGCTGCGACACTGCAAAAACTGAAATCTAAACAAGTCCTAACTTCTTACTTTTAGGGAAATTGTCTCAGTGTTCCTGATATGAACCACATTTGACTGAAAAGTCCAGAGAAATTTCTTGTTTCAAGTTACTTTAAGACAAAAATGAGGTCTGCGTTTCTTGTATGAAGTCAACAAAAAACTGGGAAACACTTTACAGTTTCCAAATTTCATTGGAGTTACATTCATAATAGTAGCCATATTATAGTAATAATAAGATGATTTTTAATTTTATTCATTTGCAACTTTTCCCCCAACTTTACTACAATTGGGTCAAAATAAGCAAATAACTTCTTTCAAATAATGCCAAATTTAACAGTTTAACAGCAGGTCACAACTGGTAAGTAACAGCTTTGTATACAGGATTAAAATTGCTTTAAATCAAGCAATTTGAGACGAAGATGAATTGCACAAGATACATTTTTCCATCCATGCAAACGTGCTAACTGCAGATGCCTTTGGTGCATCTTTGGCCTTCGATTGCGTCAACTTTGTTGTTTGGATTTTGTCTCTTACCTATTGCTACTCACTGGTCTGATGGAGTACTGCAGTTACTTCTCTTGCTTCACCATTTATCACTGAACTATACTGCATGATTTCCACAGAACATCAGCCCACAGTGGAGTTCCAGAGGATCTATCTCATCCCTTATGGGGGAAATCCTGTAAATAAAAGTTCCTTGTACTCCTGGATGAAAAGCCCTTCACTAGATTTTTTGTCCTAATTTTTGTCCTTAGATAACTTGAAATAAGGCATTTTTCTGGATTTGCCAGTTGAATGTGGCTCACATTGAGAATAACTAGATATTTTTTTGTTTTTTAACCAATAACATGTAGACTTGCTTAGATTTCAGTCTTTGCTGTGAGTTCAAAGATAAGATTCTTCTGCCAAAAAACAATATAAGAACAATTAAGATTTTGTGGATCTGAAAAGGTTTCACATCAGAAATGTTACCTCTTCTCTTTGTAACCAGGTATAATCACACACACACACACACACACACACACACACACACACACACACACACATGCACGCACAGAGCTGTCTTGTGGTCTTCCTCAGAGACACAGCTATTCAGCTGCAGATGTAAACCCTGCACACTCTCTTTTCTGTTTTAAAAATGAAATGAAACACCTTCAGGACCGTAACCATCAGCTCTGTTGGCCCTGTCGTCACTATAAATGTATGATTTCCCCTTCTAATGAGAGAAAACCCGCAGAGTTAAGCTGTGGAGACATTTTGTCCCTGTAAAGTAAGCAGGAGTGGTGTGTAGTTCGAGGACCTGTGAGTCTTTTCAACATTCATAAAGAGCTTCTCTGCAGGCTGGACCCTCAGTGATTCATTCATGAACTCCTGTAAGGCTTTAACAGATTTACTGCTGTGGTCTAGACTGCTCCAGACCTGTACTGCATGGACAAAGGGACACACTCCTGTCTCCCTCTGTCATCTTCACACCTGCCCCCTCTCCCTCCTCATCCTCTGTAATTACTCCGGCAGCACGCTGCAGGTGTCAGATGCGTCCGTTTCCGTGCGTGCTGCTCCTGCGTCCCGACAGAGGGTGGGAGGAGTAATGCAGCTCAGCAGTGGAGAAGGTGGAGGATGAGGAGTTGGAGGAAGAGGAGGAGGGGGTAAGTCCGCAGGCTTCACAGGCCAGAGCCAGCTGCCTCAGAGCATCCAGGGAATCCATCTTAGCTCCACGTAAGAGATCACTCTGACCCTGTAAACACACAGAGACAAAAACCTTCAAACTGAGCAGAGGAACATGTTATTATCTTATCAAACTTTTATTCTGCAGGTTGGTCCTGTGTGAAGAGTCAATCTCTGCTAATTTATTAATTGAGGTACAACCCCAATTCCAATGAGATTGGGGCATTGTGAAAAACTTAAAGAAAAACAGAATACAATGATTCCTCAACCCTGTTTAACTTAAATTCAAGTTAATAAACTACAAAGACAAGATATTTTTTGTTCAAACTGATTAACTTTTTTTTTGTTTTGCAAATATTGACTCATTTTGAATTTGATGCCTCCAACATATTCCTCAAATGCTGGGACAGGGGCAACAAAAGACCGGAATTTTGAGGAATGCTGAAAAAACACCTGTTTGGATCATTCCACAGGTGAACAGGTTCATAGGAAACATGCAAGTGTCATGATTGGGTAAAAAAGGAGCATCCCCACAAGGCTCAGTCCTTAACAAGCAAGAATGGGGCCAGGTTCACCACTTTGTCAGCAACTGCGTGAGCATATAGTCTGAAAGTCAAGGGAACAATGTTTCTCAGTGTACAACTGAAAAGAATTTAGGGATCATCATCTACATTCTAAAATATTATTGAGATTTGGAGAACCTGGAGAAATCTCTGCATGTAAGCAGCAAGGCCCAAAACCAACACTGAATGGCCATGAACTTTGACCCCTTAGGCAGTGCTGCATCAAAAACCCACATTATTTTCAAGGATATTAGCATGTGGGCTCAGGACCACTTCAGAAAACTGTTGTCAGTTAACACAGTTCATCACTACATCTACAAGTGACAGTTCAAACTCTACCATGCAAAGACAAAGACAGATATCAACAACACACACAAACACCACCACCGGCTTCTTTGGG
This sequence comes from Thalassoma bifasciatum, assembly GCA_008086565.1. Lineage (NCBI taxonomy): Eukaryota > Metazoa > Chordata > Actinopteri > Labriformes > Labridae > Thalassoma > Thalassoma bifasciatum. The sequence continues at coordinate 48,439 of RPOG01003745.1, read as the reverse complement.
CCTGAGCTCATCTGAGATGGACTGACACAAAGTGATCGAGAGAGTGGACGTGGTGTCCTCTGGGCTAAAGAGGAGATTGTTCTCAGCAAAGTTCAAAAGCAGCATCTCTGATGGTTTGGGAGTGTGTTAGTGTCCATGGCATCATGTGTAACTGTCATAGTATCTGTGAAGGCAGCATTAATGCTGAAAGGTACAAACAGGTCTTGGAGCAACATCTGCTGCCATCCAAGCCACTTTGTCTTATTCAGGAATGTTCCTGATTATTTAAGCAAGACAATGAAACCAAGACACATTCTGCACCTGTTACAACACTATGGCTTTGTAGTAGAAGAGTGCAGCTACTAGGCTGGCCTACCTGCAGACCAGACCTGTCGCCCATTGAAAATGTGTGGCACATTATGAAGCTCAAAACACAACAACAGAGACCTCAGACTATTGAGCGACTGAAGTTGTCCATCAACAAGAATGGGAAAGAATTCCAGCTCCAAAGCTTCAACAATTAGTGTCATCAGTTATCAAACGCTTATTAAGTGTAGTTAAAGAAGAGTGATGTATCACAGCGGGAAACATGACACTGTCCCAGCTTTTTGGGAGCGTGTTGCAGGCATCCAATGCAAAATGAGTGAATATTTGCATTAAAAAAAAAAAAAAAAGAATTGCATCAGTTTGACCAATAAATATCTGGTCTTTGAAGTGTATTCAATTGAATTTGGGCTAAACAGGACAGGCAAATCATTTTATTCCATTTTCATTTTTGTTTTACACAATGTCATAACTTCACTGGAACTAGAGTTGTATAAACAGAGGTTTAAATCAGCTCTAAAGTGAATAAATGAAGCTGTCTTTCTGACCTTGAGCACTGTTATGTTCCAGGTGAAACTCTCCACGGCTTTGTTCAGCTTCCGTCCCTTCAGGCCCTCCTTCTCTGCAAGTCGAGTCAGCTCTTCATGAAAGTCCATCCCTGAAACACACAAACACACACCTGAACTCTGCGTGGGATCAAGGTTTCACACCTGGTGAAGTGAACCTGTCAGCTGTCAGATGGCTCCTGAGACAAACACAGCATGTCTGCAGGGGAGCGTCATAAAACTGTCATGTTTGTGAGTTTGTCAGAAAGTGGATTTACATATTTACAAAAGCAAACAGATCTCATGACATTTACATCAGCAGCTAAAGGTCAGGAGTCGTCTGAGGTGGAGAAAGAGGCTAAAAATACTTTTTCAGGCCCAGAAGATCATCTTATTCTTTTGGAAACGTTTGCAGAGGTGTCAGGCTGCAAAAACTACACCTGAAACAAAAACTATGGAATGAAAGCTTGGTGAGAGTTTGGTGTTATTCACAAACAAACCTCCAAAAGTGACAGAGCAAGAAAAGAGGGAATGAATCAGGCATCACAGAGAAAATCCAAGTTTCCGAAGCACTTCATGAGACTGAACATGACTTTTTAATCACGTTTGATTTACCTTCTCTCTGCACCTGAGCGATCCTCTCCTGGACGGTGTCTGCGTTCTCAATCAGCTGTTTCTGGGCTGCAATCATCTGTTGGAGACAGAGAGAGGTCTCAAAATCATGAAAACATCCAACCAAGGTGAGTAGAGAAAAAACATAATCATCATCATTCATATCAAGGTAAACAAGTCATTCTGACAAACACGGCAGATTTAACTGTTAGGTATGAGATCAGAGAGCTTCCATCCACCCCTTGATCATGTAAAGAGACTTTGTGGTAGGGTTGGGCAATTAATTGCAAATTAGATTAAATACTATCCTGCTGCAATATTCTAATTGGGGACAGTGTAATTGCTTTAACCTGAAATGTGTCAGGATACAATGTAAAACATTTTGCAGTAGATGTTTTATGCTCTACACCACTGTAACTCAACCAAAGAGCCAAATTGTTGAAAATTACCTTTGCTAGAGAAATAATCTAAGTGGTGATAAGTGGCAAAACGGCAACAAATAACGATACAACGACATTTAAGGCGGGAAATATGGTCAAAAAGCTTTTTATTGCTCTTGTTCAAATTCTCTGAGACACTGAGTTTTGAGTTTTCATCACCTGTAATCATCAACATTTCAATAAATGAAGGCTTGAATTATTTCACTGTATGTATAATGAGCCTATGTTCACTACCTGGTCAAAAAACACAAAAAGACACCAAAAAAAAAAAAAAAAAAAAAAGTCACACTAATATTTCGTTGGAGCACATTTAGCTTTGATTACAGCATGTATTCACTGTGGCATTATTTTGATAAGTACAAGATTTGTTTCCATACATGCTGTACAGCTTGTACAGTAGGCACTAGGCATGATGGGTGCATCACTTTACCTGCCTCTCTTTTTACCCTGATGCACCCATCACTCTGGTACAGGGTAAATGTGAAATCATTAGACCACATGACCTTCCTCTATTACTCCAGAGTCCAATCGTTTGTCAGGTTTGACCCTTTTAAGAAGGACTAACATCTTTTCAGGATGTGTTTTTCTCCATGGTTGTTTAAGAACTGAGAAGTTACTCATTGCATCAGCTGGGGTTAAATAACTTGTTTCCGGCTGAAAGATAATCACCCATGCAGTAATTATCCAATAAGAGGCTTGTTCCTATTTGCTTTGTTAAATCCAGGTGGCAACTTTTTTTGGTCAGGCAGTGTTACATCTGGGTTTCACCCTCTAAAATGAGTGTCTAAAAATATTTAACTTTTTAGAGATGTTCTAATTTTTGAGATGTCCCTGTAAATGCAAACAAAGTTTCTTCCGTTTTTTTTTTTTTTTTTTAAAGACAATACCAGCAAAACATAAGATGTGGGCCCTGAAAAAAAAGGCACAATGAATCACAGCTGCAATATATAGAAAAATAATCACAATTACATTAATTTTGCAAATCATTCAGCACTACTTTTTGAAGAAGAGGAAACTGGTTTAACATGACCATAGTTTTAACTTTGTGATAGTTTATCTCTGAAGAGAGCAATAACCTTTGGAGACTTTGCTGTGAGAGTAGAAGAAAGCAGGATGAGGAGAGAAGACGAGCATCAGGGCAGCAGAGAGAGAGAGAAGGAAGCAGAGTGTGTGACGGTGACTCAGTCTGAAGAGGTGTGTGTGACGTACAACTGGAGTTCACTGCGTCTGTGGCTACATGACACTGACCCACTGTGCTAACATTTCCTGCATCTACACTCAAACATCTTCAACCACAGTGACATGAACACACAGACACACACACACACACACACACACAAAGACATCAACACTCTGTGCTGACCCTGGAGTGTGTGTGGGTGTTAAACCTAAGCACCTGAACAGGTGTGAGAGATTTGTCCTGATCTGATGCAGGAGGAGCTGGAGAATGAGGAGGATACAGCTGGTAGTGTGTGTGTGTGTGTGTGTATATTTGTGTGTGTGTGTGTGTGTCTGAGGAGGACTGTTTCATGTCACTTCAGAGTGTCTGCTACATATTTAATGAGGACTCAGAGTGTGCATGTTCAGTCACACAGTGATGGTTTCTGACACCGCACTCAGCGAGGAAATCAATGGTTGTAGACCAAATTAAAGACCCAAACTCTGAGGTCATGTTCCTCGTTCTCTCACTGACCGTGTCGTACGCCGCCAGCAGTTTGCGTGTCTGCTCCGAGGGGCTGACCAAAGCCTCCAGACATGGGTACCCCTCCTTCAGCACCATGCAGGCTCCCATGGTCCCCTCGGGGCTCTGCAGCCTGGTGGCCAGACTCTGGATGCACTGCTTCAGTTTGGCCACCGTGGGGAGCCCACACTGCTCTTTGAAGCTGGCCGTGGTGCTCTGAGAGAGACGGGGAGAAATATTAGATCAGATGAAGAGTCCAGGCTGTAAAATTAGGCTGGAACAGAGGTCAGAAAGGTTGACACACACACACACACACACACACATTTTCTTAAGAATGAAACCAATGTGGCAGTCATTGCATCTTAAATTGTGCTCAAGCTTTGGAGCATTTGGAGAATAAAAACAAAAAAACATGAACATGAAACTGAACACTTTTGTCTCTGTCTGCAGGTGTGTACAGTCGGTTAAGTGGTTAACAGTGTTAACAGTCGTCACAGGAGCGAAGGAGAGCTTTGTACTGATTTGCTGAGAGTCATTTTTGGGGTCACTTCATGATAAAAAGGTGTGTTAGTCTGCAGGCAAACACAAAAAGGAACCTCTGCTGGACAAATGAACACAATTTACCTCCTGGCATGGCTCCAACTGGACCAGAGATTATCACGACTCACATGCATGAAAGACTGCATGTGCATGTGCATGTGCATGTGCATGTGTGTTTGTGTGTGTGTGTACCTACAACAGAGGTATGATGCATAATAAGGGACAGCAGCAGATGAGGCCACAGCTGGACAGACAAACGACAGAGGACGCGCGGTGGAAGCGAAGCAGGCAGATTAAAAGCCGTTTGTGAAAATGTGTTTATGTCCGAGCCTTTGTGTGAGTGTATTTCTATCAGTGTGTGGGAGATTGATTGTTCCAGGGCTGATATGATACAGATATGGTGAGGGTTTATCACCTCAGTGATATTGATCTCTTTTATTGCAGAGGAGGCTGTTAGAGCAGAGTGAGAGATGTTTCAGTCCAGTTATCAGAAGGGTAATCCAGTCTCTTTATCTGATCCAGAGTCTCATTATTCAGCCTGATTCATCCACACATTCACCAAAGACAGAGGTTTCTCTGACCCTGAGTCCGTTCAAATACTTTGATTTCTTCACCCCATGATAAAACACGACAAGGAAAAGGTGTTGGAAGAAGCTTCTTGTATCTAGAGTCAGTGTTATCAAGATGATAATTCTCCCCAAAGTGATTTATCTTCTATCTTTGATCTTCATATCTCTGAAGAGAAACAAAATCACAGATATATATAAAGTTCTCTCTGACTTGGGTGAAAGAAAACCTGAAATTAAATTTGATATTTTACAACTATCAAAGTAAAAAAGAGGATGGGGCCCCAAAATTACAAGCAATATAACGTATATAAACCATGCCAGGCTTATCTCAATGAGGGCAACTGTTCAACCAATCTCAACCATGGTTTGAGACTGAAGCAACCTTCACCAAAACAGACTCTCCTGGCAACTTTCTTGATAAACACAGGAGAAAGCTACTAATTACAGTCAAAGACAAATTTTTAAGTTCTAATGTAAGTAATACTTGGAATTCTCTGCAGAAATTATTTGGTGAACTGGGAACTTTTGTCATTTTTATGAGAACGAAAACAAAACCAGTATTTTCTTGAACTTTAAAACAATGGAAACCGGTCAATAGCTGTATTGCTTTGTTCTTAAAATGTCTGGTCATGTACCCCAAACACTTCCTGTGTTGTCTGTTGACACGGAGACATCGTATTCCTGGACCGAAAATGCAAACTTTTGAAAACTCAATCCAGAGTGGAACTTTTCCAAAACGCCGTTTTCACCATCTCCGTGTAAACCCTACGCTGGGGAAATCTTGGATACACTGATGTCATGTTCAGCTCTGCGCGTGTGCAATTAGCCTCCACTCTGCCAGGCACCAACCGAACAACACCAACAACTTTCTGTTTCGTTCTTCTGCTGCTGCATCTACGGCCTGACTTCAGTATAACTTCAATACGTCATATATTCTATACATACACTGTGCTGGACTTTTATGGATTTGAAAATTTTCATTTAAAAGAATGTTCATTAAAAGAAAAAGAAAAAAACGACTATGATTTACTTGATGTTGGCGTTAATCCTGAATGTGTTGTCTGAGGTTGTCAAGTTTAAAGCTCACTTTAAGCCCTTCCACACTGAGCTACAACATCTCTAAAAAGATCTGTTTCTGGGTGAAGTCAGAGAACAGAAGTGTCCGAAGTCTTGAAGATATTTTTGTTCCTAAAAACAGAAAAAGCAGCTGAGGATCCTTCTCACGCCGCCCCCTCTTATATTGTTTGTATTCAGTGATAAGCTGGTGGGTGCTGTGCCACCAGGTTCTCTGTCAACTGGTATTTATAGAGGCTTTATAATCCTCCTCCACTCTTCTTCCTGACTCTTCTTTTGTCACCTCCTCCTCCTTCCTCCCTCCTCTCTCATCCTCCTCCTCTTTGCTCTGCAGAGAAGTCTCAGGTTGAGTCTTGATTTCAGCAGCGTCATGAAAGCTCCTTGTGTTCACCCACAGAACTTTACATCTCATCAACAAAGATCCTCTGAACCAGACTGAAAATAGTGACAAGTTTGACTTCAAATACAGAATCTGTCATTGATTTGATCACCTTTACTTGTCTGCAGGACGGACAGGACAGATGGAAGCATTTTTCATTGTCTCTTTAAGCCAAGGTTTTCTGTCTGCCTACTTTAAGCTATGAGACAAATATCTGATTATGTGTTTGCAGCTGCAACAATCCAGACAGAGCAGGTATTTGTAGTTTTCTGAGCCTAAGCTTGATTGAAAATCCATCTCTGCCTTCTCTCGCTTCAATGAAGGTAAATAAAATTGTGTTTGTGCTTCTCAAAGCATTAAAAATTTACAACTTTCTAAATGTCTCCCTCCAGGAACAATGTCCTGTTACCCTGAATAATCCAAAATCCCTGCTGAACATTTTTCATTTTGCTTCCAGAGAGAGCGACTGAGGTGAAGCCAGGCTGAGAGTAAAACCAATTATGAGCTGAATGGTAAAAACTTCCAGCTTTAGATGGGGAAGTTTATATTTGTAGAATTTATGAATCAAAGGAAAGTTTCTATCCATTGATAGAACGTGTTAAAATGCAGGAATTCCAGTAAAAATCCTTAAATATGTCACGTAGAAAACCACCAGACTGATGTCCCCACCACCTCTCTTTAAAGCTGCACCCATGAGTGCATGCTGCTCCTCTGATGACTCAGCTCTTGGGTGAAATTAAATGATAGAAGCTGGGTGTGTGTGTTTCTGTTCAGATGGAATAAAGAAATGTTAACCTTGACTGTTGTGCAGCCAGTTACAGAAATAAGCAGAGAAAGTAAGAGAGCAGAGAGAGAGAAAAGACTCATGTTTGGATCGTGTGAGTTTGTAATAGAGTGATGGCTCCATCTCTGACTAAACACTGGATTATGAATTCTTGCAGCAATGTTTGTTCAGCCTTCATACTCCTTGCATTCTGTGTCTTGTCTATTCTGTAGAGTTCTTCAAGGTTCTGTTCTTGGTCATATTGTTTTCTCCCTTTACTTCCTCTCTCTCTCTGCCTGCTTGTTTAAAGCATGGTGTATCTTACCACCTGCATGCAGACAACACTCAGACTTACTCGCAATGAAGAAAAAGGATGGAAGCTTCTTTTTCTATCTATCTATCTATCTATCTATCTATCTATCTATCTATCTATCTATCTATCTATCTATCTATCTATCTATCTATCTATCTATCTATCTTTATCTTGCCATCTACATCTACTGGATTGTTTTAAAGACATTCAAGACTGAATGGTCCTGAGCCTTTTATGTTTTAACAAAATATAAAACAGGACTGATTATTTTTGGCCCAAGTTTTGACCCACGATTTATGGAATGACTTTCTATTTGGCAAAATACTGTATCTCCATACGATGTTACAGAAGATGCTAAAAAAAGCATTTAATTTTCTTTTTTATGTTGCTTCTGTGTTNGCTTCTCAAAGCATTAAAAATTTACAACTTTCTAAATGTCTCCCTCCAGGAACAATGTCCTGTTACCCTGAATAATCCAAAATCCCTGCTGAACATTTTTCATTTTGCTTCCAGAGAGAGCGACTGAGGTGAAGCCAGGCTGAGAGTAAAACCAATTATGAGCTGAATGGTAAAAACTTCCAGCTTTAGATGGGGAAGTTTATATTTGTAGAATTTATGAATCAAAGGAAAGTTTCTATCCATTGATAGAACGTGTTAAAATGCAGGAATTCCAGTAAAAATCCTTAAATATGTCACGTAGAAAACCACCAGACTGATGTCCCTACCACCTCTCTTTAAAGCTGCACCCATGAGTGCATGCTGCTCCTCTGATGACTCAGCTCTTGGGTGAAATTAAATGATAGAAGCTGGGTGTGTGTGTTTCTGTTCAGATGGAATAAAGAAATGTTAACCTTGACTGTTGTGCAGCCAGTTACAGAAATAAGCAGAGAAAGTAAGAGAGCAGAGAGAGAGAAAAGACTCATGTTTGGATCGTGTGAGTTTGTAATAGAGTGATGGCTCCATCTCTGACTAAACACTGGATTATGAATTCTTGCAGCAATGTTTGTTCAGCCTTCATACTCCTTGCATTCTGTGTCTTGTCTATTCTGTGGAGTTCTTCAAGGTTCTGTTCTTGGTCATATTGTTTTCTCCCTTTACTTCCTCTCTCTCTCTCTGCCTGCTTGTTGAAAGCATGGTGTATCTTACCACCTGCATGCAGACAACACTCAGACTTACTCGCAATGAAGAAAAAGGATGGAAGCTTCTTTTTCTATCTATCTATCTATCTATCTATCTATCTATCTATCTATCTATCTATCTATCTATCTATCTATCTATCTATCTATCTATCTATCTATCTATCTATCTATCTATCTATCTATCTTTATATCTATNGAGTTCTTCAAGGTTCTGTTCTTGGTCATATTGTTTTCTCCCTTTACTTCCTCTCTCTCTCTGCCTGCTTGTTTAAAGCATGGTGTATCTTACCACCTGCATGCAGACAACACTCAGACTTACTCGCAATGAAGAAAAAGGATGGAAGCTTCTTTTTCTATCTATCTATCTATCTATCTATCTATCTATCTATCTATCTATCTATCTATCTATCTATCTATCTATCTATCTATCTATCTATCTATCTATCTATCTATCTATCTATCTATCTTTATCTTGCCATCTACATCTACTGGATTGTTTTAAAGACATTCAAGACTGAATAGTCCTGAGCCTTTTATGTTTTAACAAAATATAAAACAGGACTGATTATTTTTGGCCCAAGTTTTGACCCACGATTTATGGAATGACTTTCTATTTGGCAAAATACTGTATCTCCATACGATGTTACAGAAGATGCTAAAAAAAGCATTTAATTTTCTTTTTTATGTTGCTTCTGTGTTGTTGTCCATGTTTCATTTGTTTGATCTTTAGTTGTTTTTCTGTTATGTACCCTGTTACATTTGTTGGGGGTTGATAGCAAAACTAATCCCCCTCAGACACACACACATACAAGTACATGCACATGATATCACATGCTGTATGACTGTAATTATTGTTGTTATTTTCATCAAACATATCTTTTACAATTAGTTTGGCACCATTAGTACTATTTTCTTGTTTTTCTGTATTCTGAGTTCTTAATTATTTCAAAAAGAAAGTTCTTGGAGGGGGCTTTATAAAAGCCCTCTGAGTTTTTCTCTCCCTGCACTGTTTATCACTTATCTCTCTTACTTTTTTTCCTGCATGTTTTTTGATTGTGCAAAACAAATAAATCTAAATCTAATCCTAAGTGGAGCACTTATTTTGAACTTATAGTTTTAAGTCTTGGTGTAAAAGTTACCAGTGATTTTAAATTGGCTCAACAAATGAACGCAGTTATGAAATCCAGTTTTATCATCTCAGGCTTTTATCCAAGATGAAATCGGTTTTACCATGCTTTTATTTCTACAGGGTTGGACGATTGTAATGCTCTCTACATTGGTGTTAACCAGGCTTCCCTCGCATGCTTACAGGTAGTCCAAAATTTGCTGCTCATCTGTAACAGGCACACAAAAACGTTACCACATCACCCCAACGCTGCCGTTCCTTCACTGGCTTCCTGTTCATTGTAGAGTTCATTTTTAACTTATTATTGTTTGTTTTTAAATCCTTAAAATAGATCAGCACCCAGTCCATCACTGATCATTTGAATGTCTACACTCCTTTGCGGTCCTTGTGGTCTGCTGATCGCCTTCACCTTGTGGTCCCAAAAACCTCATTAAAAACCCAAGGTGATTGAGCCTTCTCTGCAGTGGCCTCCAAGTTGTGCAACAAGCTGTCACTCTGAACGAAAACATCCCCACACCAACGAGTTGTAAATCATTTTTGTTCTTTGGCTTTTACTTCAGCGTGAGAGCTGTGATCTCTGCCCTTTTATGCTTTAATGGTCCTAAACCCTGTTTTTATGGCCCTGATTTATGTTTTGACTTTATTTCAATTGTTTTGATGATGTTCTTTATGTTTTTTACCTCTGCAGTCTTTGTACCATCTTTTCTTCTACTGTGCAGCACTTTGGCAAACTAGACTGTTTTTAACCCTTTATAGCCAAATGTATAATATTTGATATCATAAGTTTTGAGACCTCTATCTCATCAAAATGATAAGTAGTTTCTCTAAAAACCTCTTAAAGATATTTTTAAAAAAAACACATTCTACCACCTTGGGGATTGTCATATTGCTGCAGTCAGCTGAAGTTGTATTTTGGCCATTTTCAAAATGTCTATTCTCATGAAATCATCCACTCACATATTTTCAGGTATATTATTGCTTGATTTTCAAGAAGTTGCAGAAAGATTAACATTGAATTAGTTACTTTTTTTAAATAAGTGCATCTGCATCAAATGAATGTGTATTTACTAAAAAATAAATAAATAAAGTAGCTTGCAAAACTGCCTAGTGTGAGAAGAAGAAAACAAGAAAAATATCATGAATGAAATGATAAAGAAATATTTTTTATGGGTTTTGTTAAAAGGGTTAATAAACATCTCTGTTACAAAAAAAATGAATTTTCTGACAATTTTTTGATGGGTCGCTCCTTAAAGAGTCAAAATGTGCTATATAAATCAACTGGATTGATTGAATTGGATTTGTCTGGAAAACCCAGGAATCTTCAGAAATGCAGCTGATAAACTGCAGTTCCTTGGGTGTTTACTTGAGACTGGCCGCACCAGAAGTGACGCACACAAACACACATATAATTCAAAGTCTCTTTTTCTAATAGTCAACAACCATAGCTTTTAATTTAGCCCTCCCCCTCCTCCTCACCTGAGCCTCCTCCCTCAGGTCCGTCGCCTCCTTCATGGGAGCACCTGCAGGTTTGAAGGTCTCGTCCACCACTTTGATGCCGGTGTGTCTCAGAGTGACGTACTCCCTCCCTCTCCTGCCCACCCTCCTCACGGATAGACCTCTCCGGTGAGCCTTTCCGCCTCCTCTCCGGTTTGTGATCGCCACGTGGACGAACAGGCTGGTGTGAGGTAAGGGGTCTCCCGCCAGGCCAAGCAGGGGCACGTTGCGGTAGCCGGGTTGAAGGCACTCAAAAGCGACGCTGTACTGGCCAATGAAGTCATCCCCGATGTAGTCGTCGTCTAGGACCACAAAACGCAGCAAAGCAAGCTCTGGCATGTTCACCTGAGAGAAGAGAAAGAAATAAGGACAGAGTTTATCTCTGTCAGGTTGTAAGCACACAGCTCAGCTCTGTGCAGCACAAAGAGGAGATTCCACAATCCTTTAATTCTACAATTTTCAGTTGGGTAATTCATTCCATCATTTTGGGACATCAGATGAAGAGTCTAGATAGAGATTTAGAGCCACGCTCATCTGGGAGCACCAGGTTTTTCACAGGCAGAGCGTAGTAGAGATGTTAGCACGGATGCAAACAGCTCAACTCAATAATCAGACAGAACAAGAGCAAACTGCACAGAGCTGCAGAGCTTTGAGGCTGATTTAGTTCTTGAACATGATGAGTGAAGTATTCTTTGTGATGAAGCAGATAGCAGACAAACGATGCTCAGTTCTTGATGATATCAGCCGCTGTGATTCACTCTGAGGGAGTAGATTATCTGGCTTTTAAAATCTTAATGATCTGTCACCTTAGGAGGCGCTCGGATGGTGTTTTAACGTATCTGTACATTATTCATCTGATCTGAATATGAAGTGTTCAAATCAGTGAGGAGGAAAAGATGTACTTCATTAAATGTTCACAGCAGCAAACGAGGATCAATTAGAGACAAGTCTCAGGTTCCCAGAGCATCTTTAGAAGCAGCTTTATGGTTAATAACTCTACGATGAAAGGAAACTACACTCAGTAACACCTTCCCTTCAGCTAATGAGGGTTTTAACACACACACACACACACACACACACACATATACACACACACTCTCACACAGAGTCGGTGTGATGATGCCCGAGTGTGTCTGTGCATATATTCACTCAGAGCAGAAGAAGGAGTAAACAATCACTGACTATCGCTTGATTTATTCCTTTCAAAGCCACCACACATGTTTCACAGCAGGAGATGGTTTCAGTGCATCACTTCCTACAGAGATAGAGCGTAAACAAGCCCTAAAACAGTGTGTACTTACACGTGTGTATGTGTGAACCCGCAAAAAAGAAAAGCATGTAAAGGAAATAAAGTTAAGATGAGATGGATACTGGGGTTACAGTTTGCATGTGTCTGAATGAGTGTGTCTGCTCTCTGCATGATTCAAAAAGAGCTCTTTGCTGCACTGATTTCTGGAGTTAAGGAGGTTAAAGTAGGGGAAGTGACAGTGTTAAGCTTTTTGTTTCTTATTTTTCTGCATTCTAACACTTGAGTGCAATATCCAACAATGGAGGTCAAACTGAGGGCTGCTCTTTCTCTGCAGCTCTTTGTTCTTCTTGTATTTCTAGTATTTCTGCAGCAGGGCGGACCCATCAACCTGTGAAGGTGTTTCTGGATCCTGACATGAAAACTTCAAAAGGATCTGCTCCTGAACTGGGACACAGCCTGAGGTAGAGAGCGTCCCACACTGAAGCTGGATTATAATGTTGTGAGAGGGGAATGAAATCACACAGACAGAGATAAAACACCTGACCCGGTCCTCATGCAGTCAAACAAACGCTGTAAAAGCCGAACCCACTTATTGGTTTCTCTTTGTTTAAATGGTTTCACAGAGATGAGAGACTAAAGTGGTTTCAGAGTGAGGAAGAGTCTACTGATGGATGAAGAGGACAGAGACTGGACAGGACCCGACTGCTCCCTAAGGCCCTGCTGCACTATTAGAAAGAGAGTACCTCCAATTTCTGTGTGTGGATATGTATGTGTGTGTATGAGTGTCTATCTGAGTGTGTCTCTGTTCCTATAAGCTGGGACTGAAGGCTGAGGGGTGGAAAAGCCAAAGTTTCATGCATGGGCAAACCAGACAGACAGCTCCAGCAGACTGTGTGTGTGAGTGTGTGTGTGTGTGCAGACTGATGACTCCACTCCTATTCTCATTTTTCAGCCTGTAGCCAAGCACTGTGACGTTAATTTCATCTCTTTGGAATCAAAGAAGAAACTGAGGACACGCTCTCTGAATCTTTACATCCTCAGTTATGCTTCTACACTTTCTTCATAACAACATAGAGTGTCTGTTCAGCTCTATAAAATCTCTAATACCAATAATGCATCAGCAGATTATTACCCATTTAAGTCTATGAATACATTCAGCTGGAAAAAGTCCAAATTCAACAACATGCATATACGACCCCAATTTCAGTGAAGTTGGGACGTTGTGTAAAAAGTTAATAAAAACAGAATACAATGATGTGCAAATACAGTTCAACCTACTATCAAGTGAACACACCACAAAGACAAGATATTTATTGTTCAAACTGGCAAATATTCACTCGTTTTGAATTTGACGACTGCAACTGGTTCTAAAAAGCTGGGACAGGGTCAACAGAAGACTGGGCTGAGTTGAGGAATGCTGAAAAAACACAAGTTTGGATCATTCCACAGGTGAACAGATTCAATGGAAACAGGTGAATGTCATGATTGGGTATAAAACAAGCATCCCTGAAAGACTCAATCGTTCAAAAAAAACATGGGGTGAGATTCCCTGGCTTTTCAACAACTGCGTGAGCATATAGTCCAACAGTTTAGGAAAAAATGTTTCTCAATGTACAATTGAAAAGAATTTAGTGGTCATCATCATCTACAGTCCATAATATAATGAAAAGATTGAGAGAATCTAGAGAAAAGACAGATAACAACGAGAGACAGAAACGCTGTCACCACCACCTTCTCTGGGCCTGAGCTCATCTGAGAAGGACTGAGGCAAAGTTTAAAAACAGCTGTGGTCCGACATGTTCACATTTCTAACTGTTTTTGGAAATCATGGACGTAGTGTCCTCTAGTCCAAAGATGAAAAGGACAATCCAGATTGTTCTCAGCGAAGTTCAAAAGCAGCATCTGTGATGGTTTGGGGAGTGTATTAGTGTCCATGGCATCATGGGTAACTGTCATAGTAGCTGTAAGGGCACCATTAATGCTGAAAGGTACAAACAAATTTTGGAGCAACACATGCTGCTATCCAAGCAATGTCTTTTTCAGAGACAAGACACATTCTGCACCTGTTACAACAACGTGGCTTTGTAGTAGAAGAGTGCAGCTACTAGACTACCCTGCCTGCAGTCCAGACCTGTTACCATTGACAATGTGTAGAGCATTATGAAGCACAAAATACAACAACAGAGACCTCAGACTGTTGAGCGACTGAAGTTGTCCATCAGGCAAGACTGGGAAAGAATTCCAGCTCCAAAGCTTCAACAATTAGTGTCCTCAGTTCTCAAAAGCTTGTGGAGTGTTGTTAAAGGGAATATGATGTGTCACAGTGGGAAACATGACCCTGTGTCTTATTTTAAGGAACGTGTTGCAGGCGTCAAATTCAAAATGAGTGAATATTTGCAAAAACAATAACCTATATCAGTTTGAACAACAAACATCTTGTCTTTGTTGTGTATTCAATTGAATAGAGGTCTATCAGGATTTTCAAATCATTGTATTCTGTTTTTAATCACCTTTTACTCAAGGTCTCAACTTAATGAGAATTGGGGCTGTACCAGAATCTCTAAGTGAGGGGGTGTTAAATGGTGTGTTAGGTTCACCATTAACCTGCGTGACTTGTCATATGTCTTATTTATGATAGCAGCACAAAGCCTGAACCCTCTACAGGTATACACCAGTAAGACTCATAATACATGATCAAGTAAACTTAGCACCATGTTCAGATCACAGCCAGATGTAGGTCAAAAGAGAAGTCACCTGACAGCCAAGTGAGTTTCATGCAGACTTCTGAGTACAAGTTTTTCCACCCAACATGATTCACATCATCAAGTTCCTGCAATAGAAATCCTAGCATCAGAATCTCACGTCACGCCCGTATTAGTGAAACTTAATGTGTGTTTTCAAGTCTGCAGACGCCTTGTTTTGCTTTGGAATATAACTGTTTTTGTATTTACTGCTGACGTCCGTAACTATGTGTGTGTGTGTGTGTGCGTGTGTGTGTGTGTGTGTGTGTGTGTGTGTGTGTGTTATGGAAGTGTGTGCTGATGTGTCTGATCTCTGCTCTGAGTCTGAGCCCGCAGGATGGATGATGAAGACATTTGAAACATGCTTCAACAGGCTGATAAACACTCCAGTAAACAGCAGGACCTCAATTGTGTGTGTATGTGTGTGTGTGTGTGTGTGTGTGTGTGAGTGTGTGTGTGTGTGTGAATAACATAACAAACCACACACACAATGAGACAGACACGGACAAAACACTCGCTCTAACTGGGCAGACACTCTGCCTTTTTATTAATCTTGTACGCCGTGTTAAATCTCTCTGAACGCTGTAATCTGCTGTTGTAATCCAGCCTTAATGCCTGCAGGTGAATCAGGCTTCCTGTTTGACGACCAACAGAGGACTAAAAAGGTTTGATCAGGACAGAACAATGTCAGAGTATGAAGCAACAACAAACACATCAAGCCCATCAAACCTCTTTAAAGTTCAGTTGGGGTCACAGCAGTGAAAGTGAGGAGCACAAAGACCATGACAAGAAGAAATTTACTCCAGTAAAAACAGATGATTATTTCATTGGAGCCAAAATGACCAAACTGTGAGGCAGATGGTCAGACTTTCAGATGTCAAAGAAAGTAATCTAATAACTCCTTCGTTCAGCTCTGGTCCTGCTGCTTCAGGCTGCTTCTATTCTCATATTTACATTCTGCAACACGGACTAAAGGTGCTTTCAGGCGTCGCTTTGAATCCATCACAGAGCCAATATAATCACTGTCAAGTGTTCCTTTAAATTACAGGTATTATACATCTCCTTTGCAGTCTGTCTGAGGAACACTTCATCTCACACACACCCACACACACATGACGGAGCCACAGGGAACATGCCACATCAGTTGTGACAGGTTGTCATTACGGCTCAGTCACAGAAACACAGGACGCCTGTCAGTGAGCGAGGAGGAGTGGGATCAGAGCCCGTCTGCTCTCAGAGTATTCATGAGAGCAGCTCATTTCAATCCTGATGATGCACGATTAAAAGTCAGTGCTCTACTTTCAGGCAGGTGCAGATCTGACACACCTCTACAAAATCATTTCCTCCATCTTTTATGATGATACTCTCCTCTTGTTGTGTCTTCATTAACATCTAGTCTGGAGCATGTATTCATGCCGATGGAGGTAAGATTTCTTTGAAATAAAAGTGTAAGTTTATGACAAAAACATCATCAAAAGCCACAGAAACAGCTTTTGCAATATGCATCGCCACTTATCTGTTCTGAGTTTGGGTTCTCAAGAAAATCTACAACTTCACATTTTTTCCTGGAAACATTCACTGCATGGACAAAAAGAATTTGCCACCAAAAAGAAAGGTCACGTGTTAATATTTGGTTGGACCGCCTTTAGCTTTGATTACAGCACAATTCCCTGTGGCATTGTTTCGATAAACTTCTGCAATATCACAAAATTTATTTCCATCCAGTGTTGCGTTAATTTTTCACCAAGATCTTTTATTGATGATGGGAGAGTCTGACCACTGCACAAAACCTTCTCCAGAACATCCCAAAGATTCTGAATGGGGTTAAGGTCTGGACTCTGTGGTGGCCAATCCATGTGTGCCAAGTATGTGTCATGCTCCCTGAACCAGTCTTTCATAATTCAAGCCTCATGAATCCTGGTTTTGCCATCTTTGAATATGCCCGTGCCATTAGGGAAGAAAAAATTCATTAATGGAATAAGCTGGTCGTTCAGTGTATTCAGGTAGTCAGCTGACCTCATTCTTTTGGCAAATAATGTTGCTGAACCTAGACCAGAGCAACTGCAGCAACCCAAGATCAAAGCACTGCCCCCACAGGCTTGTACAGTAGGTGCTAGGCATGATGGGTGCATCACTTCTCCTGCCTGTCTTCTGACCCTGATTCTCCCAAGATGATGGATTCCCTACCATCCTTCCAGTTTTTATTATGCATTGGACATTTCTTAACCCAACTTCAGTAGTTTCTGCATCAATCTCCTTGGATGTTTTCTCTGCTTGATGCATGCCAATGATTCAACCCTCCTTTTTCTTTTTTTAACAGTTACATTTTGTGGCTTCTTGTGCCTTTATTTGGGTAGGAGAAGACAGTGAATAGTCCAGGAAACAGGGTAAGAGTCGAGGAATGACGTGCGGGAAAGTGGCCACAGGCTGAATTCAAACCTAGGCTACTCGCACAGGGGTGAATCTCAAGGAGCGCGACCTAAGCCACTAGGCCAACTCAGATTTTTTCACAGTATATTATTCTCCACGACCAAAGGGTGTGTCTTTCTTCATGGTTGTTAAAGAAATTAAAGGTACTCGTATAAGCTGGGGTTAAAAACTTGTTTTCAGCTGAAAGATTTTCACCCATGAAGTAGACACCCAAGACTTTTTACTTTTTCTTTTTTTTGTGGCCAGGCAGTGTGTGTGAGTGTGTGTGTGTGTGAGCGTGTGTGTGTGTGTGTGTGTGTGTGTGTGTGTGTGTGTGTGTGTGTGTGTGTGTGTGTGTCTGTGTGTCTGTGTGTGTTCATTGAGCAGCAAACAGTTTTACTAAGACAAGACTTTTTGCAGTTACGTAAATGTCTGATACTTTTGACTAATTATTATAAACAACAAGACTTAATGCACCTTTTTAAAGCCTTAAATATGCTGCATTTTTGTGTGCATTAAGAAGATCAGAGCCTTAAATAGAGTCTTTATTCCATAAACAGGGACATGCTTAACCTTTTAAGCCCATTTGGAGAGATTTGAATACATATTTGAGGTTATTTATTGAATAACAGCATGTAGATGCGTTGTGTATTTGTGCTCTTAGGGGTTTCAAAGTCTCCTTTAGCTCCATTAGGAACATATTTCTTCTTCTTCTAAAGAGGGAAAGACGAATAAATAAGCACTGCCTGTAAAGAGACCCAATGCAAATCCATTAAGGGATGAGTGATTCGATCATGAATCTACATGCTGTCTATATGAAGAGGACATAGCTACAGCTGCCATAAATGAGTTTTGTTGGACTGTGGTTTGAGGCTGAGGCTGTCGTTTGGGCTAATAGTGAGTGTACAAAGATTACTAACCCCTGACCAAGTGAACCGGAAGCTGTGGTGAGGGCTCATACCCACGAACAGCTCACCTGCTGAAGCCCGTCCTTTTTAAAGCTGAGTTTCTCTCACTGGGCTCATCTGCAGCCCCAACCTTTGGCTGCACGTCAGCGTCTCTTTCTGTCTCTTTCATGTCTACCTCCAAAGGCAAAACATGCTCCAGAAATCATCCTCAGAACAAACAGAAGCTGCATGGCACTGTGAGACGTCTTACCTGAAACTCAAAGGTCTCGTCAAACAGCGGGTCGTCCTGGTTCTGAGCAGCAGTGCGTGTTCTCTGTTCGGCACAGTCTGCGGGAACACCGTGCAACTCCAAAACCACATATGGGTCGATCACCTCCCCCTTGGCTCCAGATCCCTGAGGCTTTGGCAGGTTGTGTGCGCTGATCACCTGGAGTTTTGGTATTTAAAAGAAGAAAAGAAAACTCACAAAGAGGACTTTATGAAAGACGAGACTGAGGCTGAGTTCATCAAAGACTAGACCTGCAGGAACACAGCCTCCAGAAACCAGAGCAGTATGCATTTGTCTTATTCACTAAAATTTGTAACTTTATAAAAAAGTTTGCTTCCGGAGTCCACATTAAAAAGACAATCAGCCAAACACACGGAAAAGAAGTTATTTGCATGTTCAGAGTATTTGTGACTAACTGTCCCTCATTTATTAATCTTGTGTGGGATCTGGTGCAGATTTGGGTGTAAAAAACTGTGTTGTTTGGCAGCCAGAAAAGTGGTATTAATAGTCGGTAAAACCAGAAAAACATTTAATTTACACAGCCTTCATTTAGACTTTGATTAATCAATGTATGGCATCTTACTAATAGGAGCCCGGGTATCATTAATTATTTCAGTTCAGGTCTCAAAACGATGAAAGATGTCGTTAAAGTGTTTGTCAGCTCTGCAAGAAGCCCTCAGTTTCCAGCCTGAACACGTCACAGACTGAGGAGTGAGTGGAGAACTTACGGGGTCTGCATCAGAATATGCAATGTGCGAGATGTACAGTACAGGCCAAAAGTTTGGACACACCTTCTCATTCAGTTTGCCTTTTCTTTATTTTCATGACTATTTACTGGACCGACTGACCTTCATTTCTTAAAGTAACGATGGCCACTTGTTTTTCTTTAATTAGCTGATTGGTTCTTGCCATAATAGGAATTTTAACAGTTGTCAGCTGTGTATTAATCTGACTACTGCAGAACACAACTGATGGTCCCAGCCCCAATGATAAAGCAAGAAATTCCACTAATTAACCCTGATAAGACACAGCTGTGAAGTCAAAACCATTTCAGGTGACCACACCTTGAAAAATGCTAAGAGTGTACAAAACAGTAATCAGAGCAAAGGGTGGCAAGTTTGAAGAAACAAGAATAAAAAACATGTTTTCAGTTATTTCACCTTTTTTGTTAAGTATATAACTCCACGTGTTCATTCATAGTTTTGATGCCTTCAGTTAGAATCTACAATGTAAATAGTCGTGAAAATTAAGCAAATGCATTGCATAAGAGGGTGTGTCCAAAATTTTGGCCTGTACTGTAGGTAATAAGACATTTTAGATATCCAGATCCGCAAAGTGTTTATTTCACAAACTGGTTCTAAACCAAGAAGTGAGTTGCTGGTGCGCATTCAAGCACAGTTAGACCATAGTGATGTTGTTATTAGTACAACCAAACGAGCCAACAATTGTGATGTCATGTAAATTAATAAGAGTTTGATCCAGCATCCTCTAGATATTTTCTGCAGACTTTACTGTGGGCATGAAAGTGTTTTTACTCACTTTAAACAGCCTCTCTAATTTTTAAAGTACAGAGTTAAAGAAAACACACATTTGTCATATGAAGAAATCACCTGACAGCTCCCACTGCTTTTTTATATGCAACAGAGACTGACAAAAGAAGAGTGAAATGTCTGATATTTTCTTGGTGTTGTATCTAATTTAACTAACTAAATGTTAATCCATGAACCTCTGTCTGTCCTCTAGCAATGCTCAGCACTCGTATGATGTAATAACTCTCTGCCACTGCTGCACTGTGCTTTTCACTGGGATAAAATTTGTGTACGCAAACGCAGACCTGGCGTGGGATTTGAGCGTACCTTCTGCCTAAGTTCAGATTGATAAATACCAATCTATGCGTGACGATGAGCATACAGACAGTTTTTGGTCACACGCATGTTTAATAAATGTGGGCCATTGAGAGGAGATAGACTCCAAGTTTTATCAGCTTGATTTTATCCTTTATGACACCTTTTAAGGCAAAAATCCATTATTATTCATTATTTGTTATTCATTATGAGTAATTTACGGCATCTTCACCTTTATCCTCAGAGTTTGTGCTGGCACTCCCGGCACACAGCCCTGAGTGTGAGCGCTGAAGTACGACACCTCGTCCCTCATCACAGCGGGTCGGAGGACATAACCACACCCTCCATTCTGCGAGAAGCGTCCTCTGTGAAGGTCCAGCATGGCACCGGGGGTCTGCTGGTTCAAGGCCACAAGCTGGACCCCTCCCTTCCAGTACCCCTGAGGGTTCGGGTTGCTGGAGTCCAGACGCACTGAGCTGGGTCGTACCCGGGTCAGAGTGCGCTTTGTGAACATTACAAGGTCCTCTGGGCTCTCTGTGGTCAGGCGCCCAGCCTCTCCCTCCCCAAGGGAGCACAAGGTCCAATAAGGCGGATCAGGAGGCATCGGCGTCCCGGGGGTGGAGGGGCTGCTGGGAGGGGACTGCTGCTGCGCCTGTTTATGACTTGCTCTCTGAGCGTAGAAGCTGCGGCTGCCCGTGCGAGCAATCGCCACGAGGTCAGAAAGGTCTTTATGGAGGCGGAGCTTCCTGGGCTGAGAGGGCGGAGGCACCACCAAGACCACACCCAGTTCTTCCTCACCTGGGATGGTCATCCTCCGTCCAGCCAGCGGCCCCCCTCCTCCAATCTCCTCGTCCTCTTCAGACACCTCCCCATCTGAGCCCTCCTGGTCTGGAGGGAGTTTCTTCCCCACGATGACGATGCGTCCTTTCAGCTGCTCGGGGGAGGGCAGAGTGGTGGCTCGCCCTCCGAGGCTGACAGGAAGTGCCTCGGGCGTGTAGAGACGTGAGCCGAACACTTTCTTCAGGTGCTGAGCCATGGTGCGCTGCTGACCAGGAGAGCAGCGCTGACACAGGTAGATGAGGAGGGGGTACTGTGAGGTCAGGAAGGCATATTTATTCACCACCTCCAGGGCCGAGCGGATGGTGACCGGGGCGTGGTGATGGTGGTGATGATGATGGTGATGATGATGGCGGGGGATGTCTGGTCCGTAATCGACCCCGAGTAGAGGCTCGCCTTCTGGGCCGTCAGTCACTCCCAGCTCCACGCAGCGACAGCCGGCCTGCAGAGCTTTGATCAGACCTCCCAGATCTGCTCGGCCGTGAACCTGATCATCCAGAAGGTAGGAGCGATATGACGTGCTGAGAAAGAAACACAACAGTCCTGTTATCATCCATCTTCATGTCAGGTTGGAAATTTATTAGATGCACTAAACGTCTCATCAGATGCCAGAGAAGCAGAAAGACAATCAGTAATAAGATTTAAAGACATATCAAACACCATAATTAACACTCAAACACTGCTTGCTCTGAATGGTGCCAAATGTTTTAGGGACCATATGTTCAATGTAATATAATTTATTTCTGAATGTTTGATTCTGTGGCGTGCGCAGCGAGCAGTGAGTAAGCAGATCCATCTGTCAGAGGACGCTGATGGCTGTTCAAAGAAAATAGAAATATTAAAACAATAAATCCAGAGAGTTGGCTTTCTGCAGATCAAACTATCAGAGCGAAGCAGCGAGATGATTGTCAGAGGAAGTTTTATTGTTTTCATGAAGATAATTCTCAACCTCAGTGTGTGTGGGAGTGATCTCAGTTAACCACTGATGTTCTTCACATTTCAATCACTTAGTTTGTTTCACAATTTTCTTGACCAACGAAATGTAATTAGTGGAAGAATCGCCCAGAGAGTTACCACAACAACTGAGACGTCCTACAAGTTTGGGGGTCATTACATCACATCTGTGGCTTGTACCCTTAATAGTCACTCTCTTTTCCACCAGAGGGATCTAGAGTTCAAACATCAAAAGTGTGTGATCAAATTATTCCAAGTGGTGAAATTCACAGTCCTATAGCATTGCCTCCTCAATGTGAATCTTATTTGTTCGGTTCTAGCTGCAAGAAAAAAGTGACCCCAACATTTTTTGTTGAGTTTTCATGCCAGGACAGCTTGTGATAGCCAACAAGCGCTCTTTGCTTGACTGGCCAATAGCACACAATGGTCTTACGTAATAGCTCTGTTAGAGGGTTTTTTATTTGCTAAAAGGCCTGTCACTCACTCGCATTACCTTTCACAGAAAGCCAGTTGTAGCCATTTAGATCATTGACGAGACCCATTTATTGCCGAGGGTCTTTCTCTTCACAAAAGAGCTACAGTCTGCGAATGGGAACTACTATTTCATAATTTTGGGTGAACCTTTTTACAAAAAGAGCAAAGTTTACCAGAAAGAGGACACTGAGTTCTGACAAAGCTGATTTTGTTTGCATGGAGTCTTCAGACGAGGGCTTGGACAGTGAGTACAACTCTGCCTGGTGTTTGGTGACCTGAGACTAAAAACTCTACAACTCCTACAAGGTTTTACCCAGAAAGCTCAATTTTAACCAGATGTAGATGACAAAGTGTAGAAGTGATGTGGAGGATGTCTCATGTCTGGCATTAAGAGTCTTGAACTTAAAGATTTCAAAAAAACAAAGAGGTAAAAAAGTGTCTCAGCTGCATTTAGCCTGATGTGAAGTTCAGCCACATATAAAAACATGACATTTTCTGAAACTAGAGATTTTAATCTTTCAAATGAGGTGTCACAGATGAATTTAGACCTCATGGTTCTTCAGTTATAAACTTTGAAACATAGCATGGTATATATTTCAGAATTAGGGTTAAGCCCTGTAGCTGTGATGCTGTAAACAGACATGACCTCTGACCTGAACAAAGACCTCCACAGTCTGCATGGATCTGACCTGCTCTGCTCCTCCTCACCTGATGTAGTAATGAGACAGAGGCATGTTCATGTCCTGACACACTCCCAGGTGCTCCGGGTCGAGCAGCTGACACTCTGGAGACTGCAGGTACAGAGCGAACCCGTCCAGTCCCAGCAGCCCTCTCTCCTTCCCCTGAGCAGAAGGCTCGTAGCGCCTCAGCATCTCCCAGCATCCCTCTGTGGTTGCCAGAGACAAACCCTGCTCTGTCTCCAGGAAGAGGCGCAGATCCTGAGGGTCCAGGCACTCCCGGTCCTTGGACAGCTGGACCAGGAGGAAGTAGACATCAGGACGGGTGCAGAGCTCACAGAAGGCTTCCTGAAACTCCTCCCGGGTCACATGGGAGGTCAGCTTCTCTTTACTGCGCTGGATCTCTTTGAAACGGAGACGCACCTGAGGAAATGAAGGACAGGTGGTTTGTTGATGTGTTTGACGTCACAAAGCTTATTTTCTGGAGCACAAAATGAGTATATCTGAGGGTTGAAAGAGGTTAGTGAGCACCATGTTCTTATATCTGCTCTGTGACCATGGATATTTCACAGCTGCTTCATGAGCCCATTCAGCTCACATGTTTCCACATGATGAGAAATGATTCAGGAAAATCTGCAGTGAAAATGAAGACTCTTATCTTCAGTTATGACTGATCATATAAGTTTACACGTTAATCTGAACAAATAAAGCTGTTAGAATTCAGATCCTCTGGTCAAGTCAGGGAGCTCCATGGACCTGGAGACTTTTTCACTGCAAAAAAACTTACATCCAAGCAAGTGTCTATGTCTTAGTTTTAGGGAAAAATGTTGTTTTACTTAATATGATTCACATGCACCATACCAGTCCAGAAAAAGTCTTATTTCAAGTTATTCAAAGACAAAAATGATGTCAGAATTGCTTGTAATGAGGAAAAAATGTCAATGGGATAAGAAGAAAACTTTTTTGATTGAGGACATTTTTTAATTTTAAGAAACTTCATGAGGAAATATTTCTTACTATTACTTTGTTTTACTCATTTCAAGCAACTAAGGCATTCCTTGTCTTTTAAAAATGTGAGAAAAGATATGTTTTTGGACAGGGAAAGCATGGCTAATATTAAGTCTAAAAAGACATTTTCTTCTAAAAATGAGACGCATAAATGTGCCTAGATTTCAGGTTTTTTTTGCAGTTTTCTCAAAGCAAGTCTTCATGTTGCTTCAGAGGGACCTGAAACCCAGTCAAAGTCTTTATTTCCAACCTGATGGCTGTCGCAGCATAACAAAAGTGACTTTCAAGAAAAAACCTCCTCACTCTCTCTTCATCAGCTCATGTATCAGTCAATGAAAGCAGATTAGCTGTATGATGCAGGGCAGGATTATTCATTGAATTTTGATCATGATGTCAATTTTGGCTTCTCGTGGTCATAAAAACATTATAATCAAAGAACAATGATTCATGTGCCACATGGCGCAGCATGTATGCAAGTTCTTGTGCTGTAAAAACCCTGTGAAAAAGATCTGTGCACCTGTGTTGTGTGCGCAGCTGCAGCAAATGTGTGACGTACGTGGATAGAAAATACCTGGAGCAAGCGATTTAAAAACATGAGTGAAAGGCAGCCTTAGGTAGCTCTGGTCATCTGGAAATATTTTGGACGTCAAGCAGAAGGGAATAATCTTCAAAGTTTGTCACGCTATCATATCTGCACCCCAGGGTATTATGACTAATTTATTTAACCATTTAAAGTTCATGTAATGATTCTGTCTTTGGTTTGGGTTTTTTTATCATTTTCATAGTTAAGGGTTCCTGGAGTTGTTTTGGTTCTTGTGTCTGTATCTCAGTGTTTAGGTCTTGTGCATGAATTTTGGAGTTTCTTTGTGTCCTGTGTGATTCTTGTCTTGTGTCCTCCCTCTGTTTCCTGTTTTAGTGTGCAGTTTGCAGTTTTTGCTCCTTGTGGTTCTGGTTTAGTTCTGTCATGTGAAAGCTTTTTGTCATGTTTATTCTTAGTTTTTCTGTGTTTTGGATTTATCTTGCTTCTAAGTCTTTGGTAATCCTGCATTATTTGGCTTATTCTTGTGTGTTTTCTTGGTGTCCTTTTCTCTTTGTACTTGCTCCATGTGTGTCTCGTGAAGTTTTACCTTCTGACCTTGGGTTTTCCTCCTGTTTAATTGCCTCTCATGTGTCTTGTTTAACACCTGCGTTGATTGGTCTCTTTTGTCCATAAAGTCTCTTTACAATTTAAAAAATATATTAAAAAGGCAACTGACAAGATATTTAATCAAAAATGTGTTCTTTTTACTCAAGTATTTATCAAACTTTTTAAATCACATTGCATTTGTGTATTTCAGGTATCCTGTTTTTAAGAGGCTCTGTTAAATGAACCTCTAAATCTGGCTCCTCCTCAAGTGGAGGCACATTGTGTGTCATAGTTTATTGAAACAAAATCAGATACAAAAACTCTGCAAAACTTCAGAATCAAGTATGAAAAAGATCCTCAGTCAAGTTCACCAATTTGTGCATGGCACAAGAAATTTAAGCAGACTGGGATAGTGTTGGATAAATGAAGGAGTGGAAGAGCAAGAACAAAGTAAAACATTGATTGTTTAAGCGGAGCCTGTCAGCAGTCTTTTGCAGAATTAGTTCTCCAAGTAAATTATTTAGAATAAACTTCAATATATACTCCTCCTTTTGATACAATTTCCATATAATTGCCTGCTCATTTTTTTTTTGTAATACATTTTTTAAAATGTAAAGAGACTTCATGGACAGACTATTCTCTGTCATAAGTTCAGTTTCTGTTTGATTCATGATTGGTGTTGTGTTTGATTTGTCTTCTGTGCTCTATGACCCTTGAATTTTTCCAGGTGTAAATTTATCTTGAGTTTTGGATTTTTGCATTTTAGCTTAGTGTTTTGAGATTTTGCCTTTTTTAATAAATATTTTTGAGTTTTAAATCTGCACCTGGTTCCTCCTCTCATGTTCTCCTGCTCATGACAGTTCAGCCTTAAAGTGGTCTATGACCAAGCGTGAAAGACCCAAAAAAAGTGTAAGCTCATCAACTTCAGCCAGTGCCACGTAAACACAGAGCTATAATAAGGACACTCTTTACAATGCCACTCATACTCCAATGAACTGCTGTTTCATGCAAAAACCTGAGTTTGAAGAAAGCAAACTGCAGGGAGTATAGATGTGTGTCCAATCCTCGTTTGTTCTTAAAAAGGGTTATTGAAAAGACTTCGAAGTGTATTTTGCATGTTGCAAATTTTGCAAGTTTTACAGAAGTGCACGCAGATTGGGAAACTATTTTAATAAATCATTTTATTTATATTATTTAATCTATGGTCGCCCTCTTAAACTAATGGCCTTTGTCACTATTTTAGGAAATTATATTTTTGCCTGAATCAGCTCCTCAGGCTACTCCCTACATCTGGTGAAATGATCAGTATACGAATTGAAAAGATAAGGCTGTTTTTAACCTAATAATGTAATGTCCTAAACCAGTGGTGTTATCAGTGTTATCCTTACGATTACTTCGTTTTACTCATTTCAAGCAACAAAGGCATTCCTTGTCTTTTAAAAATGTGAGAAAAGATATGTTTTTGGACAGGGAAAGCATGGCTAATATTAAGTCTAAAAAGATGTTTTCTTCTAAAAAATGAGAAGCATAAATGTGCCTAGATTTCAGGGTTTTGTTTTTGCAGTTTTCTCAAAGCAATTCTTCATGTTGCTTCAGAGGGACCTGAAACCCAGTCAAAGTCTTTATTTCCAACCTGATGGCTGTGGCAGCGTAACAAAAGTGACTTTCAAGAAATAACCTCCTCACTCTCTCTTCATCAGCTCATGTATCAGTCAATGAAAGCAGATTAGCTGTATATTGCAGGGCAGGATTATTCATTGAATTTTGATCATGATGTCAATTTTGGCTTCTCGTGGTCATAAAAACATCATAATTAAAGAACAATGATTAATGTAGTGTAATAATGTAATGTCCTAAACCAGTAGTGTTATTAATTTGATAGTTTTTTTCTGTTTCCTGAGAAACTTGAAAATGTGACTCAGGCCATTAGTTTTACGAGGGCAATGGTGTCATTATTTTCTTAGTTACTAATTCAAATCTGATTGTTCTTTTAAGTTGTGGTTTGATAAATACTCAAGTTTTGAAATCAATGAAGAGTTGTGTTTATTTATTGTGAGTTCAATATCAATCAAAGTAATTGTGACTATTACTTTTGCCATAATTGTCCATCCCTGGTTTATTGTTTGCAAAGTTGCACAATGTGGAGTTTATTTATCGCTTTATCTCATGTTTGAGTTTCTGTCTCGGGTTTCAGATGTGTTGGCTTCTACTCGTGTGTGTGTGTGTGTGTGTGTGTGTACGTACAGGTTCATGTATGTGCAGATATGAAGGTAAATATGCTGATATTTTTCTTGGAGGTGTGGTTCATATTTGCACAGTGATGTTATTATGCCACTGTTTGCTTTTTGGCTGACTGAGATCCTGGTGTAGCTCTTTGTTTATGTGTGTTACTCCATGAGAGATGGGCCATGTGACCAGACTGAGATACAATACAGAAGGCCTTAAAAACAACGATTTAGTTACAGTTTCCTTGAGAAAGTGAGTTAATTTTTCTTGTCATTGTGAGAAATCAAAGCTTGTTCTCTTGAGATAAAGGGATAATTTTTATGCCACTCACCCTTCAATTCAACTGCAGTCACACCATCCATGTTTTGGATAGATGCAGTCACACAAACCAGGCTTTAAATTCTGTTGCACACATGATCAAATGTTGGGGGCCATGTCTGTGATTGGTATTCAGTGGCAACGTGGAAATACAGGTTCTCTTGTCAAATGACTGATGCTACAAATCCATTTATAGAAATCAAATCTTCTCTGTCTTAACAATTCCTGTTAATGTTTGAAATATGTCACAATGCATTGGACAGTTAATGTTTCATTTAATTTTGGACAATTCGACTGTAGCATTATGGATATAAAGTGCTCAAAAATCAAGCATTTGAAGCCCTATTACTAAAATAGCAGACAGTGACTCCATTTTCTCAAGATAACGTGAAAAATAAGCCATGATCTCAAGAAAACGGAGCGAATCAAAAGTAGAAAATCATTGCCTCCAAGGGCTTCTGCACATTCATCCAGTACAACTCTGCACTTCATTCCTATATTTTTTCTTCTTTTAGGGTTTCAAATCTTTTCAGAGCATTCCATCATATTACCACCAAACACCAAAAACTGCTATAGAATAGAAATATGGATGCTGGGGCGCAGATGGCCGAGTGGATATGGCCGTGCACCATGAGGTTCGCCCTCGAGCGGGTGGCCCTGGTTCAATTCCCACCTGTGGCCTGTTTCCCGCATGTCATTCCCCACTCTCTACCCCCTTTCCATCTCTATCCACTGTC
This sequence comes from Thalassoma bifasciatum, assembly GCA_008086565.1. Classification (NCBI taxonomy): domain Eukaryota; kingdom Metazoa; phylum Chordata; class Actinopteri; order Labriformes; family Labridae; genus Thalassoma; species Thalassoma bifasciatum. The sequence continues at coordinate 19,685 of RPOG01003745.1, read as the reverse complement.
CTCCACTATCCAATTAAAGGCAGAAAAGCCCAAAAAAATATCTTTAAAAAAAAAAAGAGAAAGGTATTTAAAAAAAAAAAAAAAAAAGAAATATGGATGCTGACACTACTTTTTATCAAAGCAAGTAAAAGTACAAGTACTTTCACCAATACCGAGTACTGATTTCACTACTTCGTAACATCACTGCATCTACTGTAACTTTGAAAATATCTTTAATTTTCTCACTCTCTCGTTTTAACAAATGAAACGGAGATGATGATGCATCTGCACATTGCTGACATTTTAACAGTCAACAGTCCTCTACATGGGGGCCAATGACAGGCAAACTTGCTTGTAGTGGTATTCAATGTCATAGTATTCGGCATACCTAAGCATGGCATCAGCTCGATACCCGATACAGGTATTGGGACCAATGACTGTATATAGAATGGACAGCGTGCTTCCGCCTGTCACCGTTCTACGTTTTTGAAGCCAAAAAACCCTGTTTCTCTAGCCGCCATTGTGCAGCCAGAGTCTGCGCAGTAGAGAATTTCTGGTGGAGCCAAGTAAAAAAGAGAAATAAAAATATTTTTTTCTTCTTCTTCAGGAGGTTTAGTCTCCTTTTGGCTCTCTTTCCCGAAGTTCCTCACATCCCAGGTAAAAACTACTCACGAACGGCAGCTGTCAACTATCGTAAAACGAAACTTATATCGCGGTTTTTAACGTCCAATAACTAATGAGAAACTAACTTCTCAGAAAAAAAACACCTGAACACCATGCAGCCAAATGACATCGTAATACTACCTTAGTGTAAGGATGAGAGAAACGTTTCTACGAGGTATCGTAATTTTTTAAAGTTTTCCCGGCTCATATCTGGAATACATGGGGAGGCGGGGCTTATGACCTATACTGCAGCCAGACACCAGGGGGCGGGGCATCTGCTGGAGGCTTCAGTTTGAGTCGAACATCGTTACATCCACTCATTATACAGTCTATGGTTGGGACTGGTGCATCTCTATTTAGAAATAAACTTGTTTTGCCACAGCAGTGCAAAATCCAGAGTAAAATCTTGCTCAGCATTATAAAGGTTTTGAATGCACAGGAATTCAATTATAGACAGTTTCTCACATACACACACATCATCAGACGTGTAAAAAGAACCAGGGTGATGATGCTCACACAGTGGTGAAAAATCTTGAGCCCACCTTTAAACCTTTTGCAGACTGCCTCCGGTGAACACTCAATGAACTGCACTTTTTGACACTTGAATGTTGTCTTAATTCTTCAGCCTCAAAGGTTGCTGCCTCGCTCGGCCTGACGGAGAATAAATGAGTTTTCCACTTTCTGCCTCTTTGATTCAGTGAGGCAGAAAAATCTTGATTAAACCTCGGTAATCATTTTTCTAAAAGGATATTAAAGTGACCCAAATTAATTGAACGACATGATGTACGGCTCACTTTTTTAATCTAAACCTCTGTTATCTATCAACTCTCTTTTTCTCTACATTGTTTCACTTGGCTGCCTCTTCTCTGCGGGTGAAAACGCGTAGTCTGCAGTCGGCTCACCTCTCGGAGCGAACGCAGACTTCTGAGCTCTCTTTGAGCGGCTCAGAGGAGGAGAGTGGGAGAAGTGTCTGACCTGTGAGAGACCGAGCATCAGGGGAGCATCAGACGAGCAGAGTAACAGCAGCAAAGAGCTGCCGTCACCCGAGATTGAAATGTTGTGCAGCTTCAGATAGTGAAGGAAACACACCTGCTCGTCTGTTTCTGAGGTGAATACAAACTTGGTGTTGTCTGCTGTTTTGACACGTTCATGTGATGATGTGTATCTTTGCCTTCCGTCAGTTTGTGGTGAATATTTTGAGCCTTGTTGATAGAAGACAGGTGAGTCGCTTTGTTTGAGCTGAGTCAATATTTTGTTCTTCAAGTAGACCAGCTAGATCAGATAACTAGATAAGCCCATGAGGATGCTCAGTGATGATTTGATTAAGCATGTTTTTAATTCACAGAATAAACAAGTGTAGAGTCAGCATTGACCTCACCTTGGCCTCCTTGATCCCAGGGTTCAGTTTACAGATCGTAGAGACCGCCACATCCTCCGACACAATGCCGTTTCCAGAGTCATCCACTTGAGCGAACTCCGCCTCCAGCCACTCGCTCCTCATCTTCCCCCCCAGGGTTCCTTCTACCGCCAAACCTCCTTCACTCAGACCTCCTCCCCCTCCTCCTCCACCAGCTCCTCCAATCACAGACGGGTGAGCCAACAGGTAGCGGAGACCAGTCACCCAGATGTTAGCAACGTCTGCTGACAACGCAACCAAGTCCAGAGACTGTAGAGAGGATATGTAAGAGTTGAAGTTGTTCTCATTATTTTACATACTCTTGCTGAATTTATGACTTCTTGGCCATTTTTTCAGGGATTTTGAATGATAATACAAAAACTTTGCTGTCACTCATGGTTTGTGGTTGGGTGACGCCATTTACAAACAAACAACCGTGTTTACTCTTTTTAAATCATAATGACAACAGAAACTTCCAAGAGACCCTGATTAAAAGTTAACTTACCCTGGTGATTTTGGCCTGATAACATGAACACAAGTTGTCACAAATGGGTTTGAATGGCTACTAAAAGTAACCATCCACACCTATGATCTATTTGCTTGTAATCAGTTTGTGTGTGTGTGTGTGTGTGTGTGTGTGTGTGTGTGTGTTTGTGTGTAAAAGGTCATTGAGTTTCTGAGCTCCTGATGGACCCTCGCATCTTTCACCCGCTGACATTTCTGGATTCTGAGTCATGGGTAAAGCAAAAGATTTGTCAAAGGATGTGGAAAAAGGTAATTAAACTGATTAAAACAAGAAAGGGGTATAAAAAGATATACTACGACCACAGTCAGGTAGACCAACAAAAGTTTCAGCTACAAGTGCCAGGAAATGTGAAAGGGAAGCAAAGAAAAATCCACAAATACCTCCAGCTGAGATACAGGACTCCATGAAAAAATGTGGCCTGGCTGTTTCAAGACGCACAATAAGGAGGCATTTGAAGAAAAATGGACTACATGGTCGAGTTGCCAGATGAAAGCTATTCCTACGTAACTGCCACAAAGTCTCCTTAATACGCCAAACAGCACAGAGAACCTCAAAACTTATGAAACAAAGTCATTTGGAGTGATGAGACCAAAATTAAACTTTTTGGCCACAACTGTAAACATTACATTTGGAGAGGAGTCAACAGGGCCTATAATGAAAGGTCCACCATTCCTACTGTGGAACATGGATGGATCACTGATGTTTTGGGGATCTATGAGATACAAGGGCTCAGGAAACGTGGTCAAAACTGATGACAAAATGAATGCAGCATGTTATAAGAAAACACTGGAGGAAAATTTGCACCCATGAGCCTGGAGGCTGTGGATGTTCCAACATGACAATGATCCAAAACACAAGGCCAATTGGACCCTTATCGGCAGAATAAAGTGAAGGTTCTGGAGTGACCATCTCGGTCTCCTGATCTCTATATCATATCATACCATATCATATCAATATCAAACCAGACTCAAACTCAACTGTTCAAGCTCTTCTCCTCCCTCTGATCTGTGCACTGTCTATTGTACTATACTGTTTGTTTTATATCTGTTTCATGACTATTTTTAAGGCACTTTTTATTTTTTGTTGGGTGACCCTGAGTGTCATGAAAGGCACCCTTAGATCTCAGATGTGCAGGTCATGCAAGCCAGGAATTTACAGGACCTGGAGGCTTTTTGCCCAGAAGAATGGGCAACTTCACCACCTGAGACAATAAAGACCCTCATCCACAACTGACACAAAAGACTTGGAGCTTTCATTGATGTTAAAGGGGGTAATACAGGGTATTAAGAACTGGGGTATATAATCTTTTGATCGGGGTCATTTTGGTAGTTTCTGTTGTCATCATGAATTAAAAAGAGTAAACACAGCTGTCCATTAATAAATGACTTCACCCAACCACTAACCATGAGTAATAGAAAAAGTTTTTGTGTTATCATTCATAACCTCTAAAAAAATGGCCAAGAAATCATAAATTCTGCCAGGGTACATAAACTTATGAGCACAACTGTAAGTTCTGGATTAGTATCTGTTAATGTTGAGGGTTAAAGGAATGATGCGTACCTGGTATTCGTCTCCGTGTATGACAGAAAAAGCTGCCTCCTCAGCCAGGTGTTCAGACAGAGGTCCGTTATGGAGGAACGTCTCAGTGCTCTTCCCCGTGCGGACCTCTCTGATGCTGGAGACATCGAGTCGAGCTCGGTCTCCATCCTTCTTGGACGGCTCCCAGCGCAGGGAGCTCAGGTCAGAATCCAGCGTGTAGAACCGGCAGTAAACCCTCGAGTTGGGACGGATCTTCTTCAGCTCGCAGCCGCCCTGCATGAACGCCAAGCAGTCTGCAGCACTGCTCACCTGAGACAGAAAATCAGCTTTGGGTCAGTTTGAAGGATCTGACTTTACAGATGCAAATCTAGGACTGTGAGTTACCTTCTTCTCAGACGGCATGCTGCTAAAGGACACCGTCTTCTTCCTGCCTCCACCCATTTTCTGCACAGAGGGATCCTGGGAACACAAAAACAAGAGGTCAGAATGGGATCGAAAAGTCTAAAGGAACAATTACAGTCAGTTTTAAGATGCAGCTGACCCTCTTCAACACTGTGATTCAAAGCTGTTGCTCCAGAATTCCTCAGAGTGCTGTTTCTTATGTTACATCTTGATGAATGGATTAGGGCTAAACAATTTGCAAAACTGATCTAGTTGCAGTTTGCGATTGCGGTTTGTTGTGCGGTTACTTTTAGGTTCCACATCTTAGGTGTTGTTAACCTCTTACATTCCATGTTTGAGGTGTTGACTTAAATTTTTTTATTGTTTGATCTTTTAACTGTTTTTGAATCACAGTTATTGTTCCTGTTTATAATTTATAGTCTAGGATTGTGGAAAGCACTCTTGCCAAAAGTATTGCATTTTAAAGTGTTTTATAAATTAACTCAAGTCAGGTTGAGTTTCTCCAAATTTCACTTCTTTTCTCCAATTTTTGCTGCTTCAGGACCATTTTTCTTCTGCTACTTTCTGGTGTTTTTTCAAGTTTTCTCCCAATTTTTGCCCTTTTTCATCCATTCTTGCTCTTTTTTGCCTTTTTTTGTGCTACTTACTGGCGTTGATATGAATTTTCTCCCAATTATTGCCCCTTTTCTCCCATTTTCGCTGCTTCTGGCCCATTTTTTCTTTTGCTACATTCTGATGTTTTTATCAAGTTTTCTTCCATTCTTTGCCCATTTACACCCATTTGTGCTACCTCTTGTCTTTTTTGCCACTTTTTACCGCTCGGATTGTTTCTCTTAAAAAGGTGACTTCTAACAGTTTGGCTCTTTGGTTGAGCAGGGGTGAGTAACAGTGGTGTAGAGCAGAAACTATCAACTGCAAAAAACTGTTTCCAATGCTCTGACACATTTCACGCTTAAGAAATATTGCACTGTGATTAGAATATCTAATCTGTGATTAGAATATTGCAGCAGGACATATTGTGATTTAATGACTTGCAATTAACTGCCCAGCCCTAATTAGATGTAGACAGCAGATTCAGTTTATTGCATGAAAGCATAAAAGAAATATCACAAAAGCTGTCTTTATCTCCTCACTTGTCAGACCCCAGAGAAGACTGTACCTTGGGAGCAATTTCAGTGCAGTCCCTCCCACACACTCCAGCCGTACGCTGGCCTCACACTGAATCATCAGTAAATGCAAAGAGTAATAGTCTCACTAACATAAGCTATGTGCTAAAGGTTGCAGGTGAAAATGTTCTCCCTCTCTTCATCCATGAATTGTAACGGTGCCAAACACACACACACACAGATGCACACCTATTTTGCAGCCCCACTACATTCCCGTTTTTTCCGCCTCCGGCCTCTGCAGCTCCTGACAGGTTGATTGACAGCTCCGTCTCTGCTCGGTGAGCAAATGTCAATGTTAAGTTACCTTTCATTAGAGCCCCAGTGTGTCTGTCTGACAGATAATAGCTCCTCAGTCACTGTAATGAGCTGTGATGGTCTGAGCTGAGATGACAGCAGTAATTACATGAAGCTCCTAGTGCTGCTGCCTCCATCCATCAGCTGCATAGTTTGTTCTAAGCACAGATACTGAGGAACAACACCAATCTGTGGGAAAACTCTTCAGTTTGGTTTTACGGATGAACAGCCCTGAACGGGGGGGGGGGCACTCAATAAAAAGGCGGTAAAACACACCTAACAACTATGAGTGTGAGAGCTGAACATTGATACAGGTCACAGCGTAAAGAAAACACCGGGAAGCTTTTTTCATCCTGTAGTACTTGTTTTAATGAATTTGTGCAAAATGTTCTTTTCACTTTTTATCAGACGATGCAGAGAAATACAGAAAAGATAAAGATAAAGGAAAAGCAGACATAAACAGCAACATGACTTCCTCCCATGTTAGCAGATAGGACATAGAGAAACTATATCCCAGGAACTGGTCAAAAAATGAACAATAAACGTGTTTTCAGTCCTAAAGTTACCATATTGTTCTTGATATAAGATTATATTTTTTCTCAAGAGTCCCCTTTGAAAGAGAGGGGTCAAGGCGCAGATGGCCTAGTGGTTTGGGTCACGCCCCATGAGGTGTGCCCTCAGGTGGGTGGTCCAGGTTCAAGTTAAGCCTGTGGCTTGTTTCCTGCAAGTTTTTCCCACTCTTTTACTGTCTCCTACTGTATTATCTCCAATTAGAGGCATAAAAACCCAAAACATAGTTTTAAAAAAAGAAAAGAAAAAGTGGGGTCATAGTATTTTTCGGGGACTAAGCTATGAACAGTTGTGCCACCTTCTCTCTCTCTCTCTCTCTCTCTCTCTCTCTCTCTCTCTCTCTCTCTCTATCTATCTATCTATCTATCTATTTCTCTCTATCTCTACCTAATTCTTTCTGTCTCTCTCCAGTCACTCCACAAAACCTCCCTGCAGTAATGTGACTGGAAGCACATTTTTCATTTTTTCATTTTGCATTTCTTGTACTGGTTTCCCATTATTTTGCACGACTCTCCATTCTCTTAACAGAGTGTGTCTGTCTCAAGATATGTGTGCACTCACATATTTGTATCAAGAGCCATAAGAGACTTTATCCAGAAATGTGCGCCTGTATGCATTGGGTGGAACTCTGCTGTGCACTTTTCAGAGAGTAGCAGAGAATTGTGAACACTGAACCATATAGAGACAGAATTGGCATCCTGTCCCCACCCACTGTGATGTTGGGTGCACTCAAGGGTGCAGGTTTGATTTTGATATTGGTGGGGACATTATAGCTTGCTAGCCAAATAGCTTTTAAAAGCAGATGGAGTGGCAGTGGGGATGGCCAATCACTTGTATGATTATTCCATTGTGATATGAGTTGCACTGTGATATGGCACCATGTTATAAACAACAGCCTGCCGTGTTTTTTTGTTTGTTTTTTTTTCTTTAAATCAATGTTTTATTGCAATTGTCGAAGAAAATGTTCTTTGTGATAAAACAAGATTTTGTCATCAAATGACTTTTTTTTTTTTTCCAAATATCCGTCTTGGTCAAAAGGGGTAAGTGTTATATACAGGATTGTCTTATATTAGGATCAGTACGGTAGTTCTAATCATGCTGAAGTGTTTTGTTTTTCAGACACATTCAGCTATGATCTGATGCTCAGACAAGGGGATGTGAAGTCAAAGTTTGTGACTCCAGCACAGCAGCTCCAGACTGAGCTTCACGGGATGACGGCATCCATCGAAGCCTGTTTGGCCAAAGAAGAGATGCAGACGAGAGGTCCGCCTTTCTGCACAGACGACAGGGGCAGAACATTTGACCATGAAGCCTGTTATCTATGGCTCAGTGTGACCCAGTGAAGAGAGTGAAATCCCCTGCAGACTGGCGGCTCTAACAGACTCTGGTGACAGCTGTCTCCTCCATGCATCCAGAGATCTGCGTTTTATTTCAGACGCAATAACAGAGAGGGATGGTTTTAAAGGAGCGGGGTGCTGGGACACATCTCTGCTGTCCAGACTCCGCTCTGCAGTCCAGACTCCGCTCCGCGTCCGTGCGAAAAACTGCAAAACACACAACTAATGAGCCCACTTCACAGCTCACAGATGGGGATGTTACAAACGCAGCAGTGATTACCTTGGACGGAGAGAGAGATAAATTGTTCCCTCGTCCCGTTCACAACACAAACACATATCGATTTCCAATTCCAGCACTGCTCCAGCTCCCAGGACACACTCACTAACACACACACGCACGCAGAGTGAGGTCACTGTTTCCAGTGGATGCTGTTCATCTTTATCACATAACCGCCCCACAAATCATCTCTCGTCTGTTCAGCTGGTCAGCGAGGAGGCCGCAGCTTAGAGAAAGCAGGTCAGCGGGTATTTAGGTGGACGGAGCCAGGCGGGATGGGAGGGCACGGACATTTGGGCACACTGACGTCGCTGTGGATGTCGTAACTAATCTCCTGTTATGTGCATGCGAGTGTGTACGCGTGTGTCACGTATGTGCATGTTTCCAATGTCGCTCTGACTTCTCCACGCCATCCAGGAAACCACAACCACGACCTCGTCAGAGGCCTCTAATGCAGCGCCACGTTTGGCCTCCATCACTCATAATCCACAGCCTGACTTAAGCTCTCTCTCTCTGGTTTGTTTGACTTCTTTTTCCTCTCTTTAGCCCTGATTTGATCATTCTCTCCATTGCTGAGTCGCTGCCAGGGAAAAAATCTCAGCACAGATGGAGAGAAAAGACAAAAAGCTGGAGGGAAAGGAGACGAGACGTAGAGAAAAGGTCAGACGAGACGAATTAAGAAAATGAGAAAAAGATGACTGGAGATGAAAACACAGAACCAAAGCAGACGAATGAAAAACAGGAATAAAATCATACAGAATGATACAATGGACGGGAGATGAAAAGAGGAAGGAGATGCAACAAGTGGTGAGGAGGGAGGGAGGGAGGGAGGGATGAATGGAAGAGAAACAAGAGGTCATTGTTTGGGGACAGACATAGAGAAGGTGAAGTGTTTACAGACGCTCGCTCCACACGACACGAGGCCCTCAAATCCCAACAATAGTTACTGTGTCCTGTGTGAGTCTTTATCATTTTAATATGTTAAAGTGGATGTGACACTGGGGTCTGCAGGAAACGAGGAACAGACAGACAGAAGGAGGACGTTTTGTGGTCAGAAGTTGGTTATCAATCAGTCAGTAGTTTGAAAGCTGTGAGTAGGTTCATGCAGACCATGCAGAGGATGAAGCCTCGATATATCCCAACAGAGAATATTATGGCTGTGATACAATGCTGAAAGCAGCTGCAGGCGCAGAGTCAACCTCCTACAATTTAACGCCTTCATGAGCTCACAAGTTGCTGATGTAATGGATAGAAAAGTGTACAAGTACATTATGTGTCAAAAAGTTTTGCATGCAACACGGGCTGCAACTAATAATTACTGATTAATTACTCTGACGATTAATTTTGCAATAAATCAGTGAATTGTAAGATTAAAATCCCTTTCCTTTATTAATTTTATTTACTAACAGGACATCTTCCAGAAAAAAAATAGTGTGACAGCAGTCCACAAATATCAGGTTTTGGCTCAAATGTCCAGAGTTTGTGAAAAAAATACGAAATTATAAATAGTTTTTAAAAGTCAAATTGCAAACTATTTTAAAAAGAATAGGCAAAATATATCAAAGATACTGATTTCTTCAAACTTTTCACCTGCAGGTCAAACACAACACCCACTCCATTCTACCACTGTCTTACAATCAGAGTCATGTTTTATTACTGAGACAATTTACCTGTAAAATGAATTCAACCTGGTGCATTGACCAGGGCATTGACAAATTAAACAGGGAATAACACAACTAGAAATAACTTGAATAATATAGATTAAGGAGCCATACAAAGTAGAAAACGTGGTATAAAAAAGGCAAGATTAAAAATATAGAGGAAACATAAGAAAAATAAAGAAATAAAAAGTTAAAAAAAAGGAGTTGTGTCATTTTAAATCCAAGGGCATTGAAGACAAGGTCTTCGGAAATGTGTGTCACTGTTTGTAAACACGACATCCAAACTGGGCTCCTTCTCCTTGGCTCAGTGCCAGAGGCAGCACATTCCCCACTACCTATTGGTAGCTACATGAACACACTCACCAGCCCAGAGAGCACCTGCAGTATTATGTTTCTAAATGGGAGAAACTCAAGAACCGTTCACCTGACTTCCTGCAGGTTAATGAGGTATCCTGCAAATATTGTATCATTCCTTCTCTGTTACACTGTGTGCTTCAATGTAATGAGAAACACGCCCAAACTTTGGGCATTCTCAGATAAACAGCTCTCTCAGTCTCTGCCATATCAGAAGTGTTTATTTATTTTTCCCCACCTGCCGGCTCTGCTTTCCCTCTATGCTCATCTGTTTACGACATGCACAGCCCCCCAGCCCAGCAAGTTGAGCAATCTACACGCTTTCCAAGGAGGTGGCGGTACTGCACCTTCAGCGAGTTGCAAACCGCAAATAATAAAACATAAAGGAAGAAGAAGAATAAATGAACTGAGGATGAAGTGGTGCAATACTGACACGATTATCAAAAACATAGTCAATCCTTTTATTAATTGATTTCTTTTAGTTTTTATCAATTCACCATTGCAGCCCTACATGCAACGATGTTAATTTATTTCACAAAGGTTTTAAATGTGAGTCAGTAAATCCCTAACTTTGTCTGTCCATGATTTCATTCATGGAAATGTACTGAATGCCATCACTTAAATTTGGTGGCATGGCTCTGTTGTGAGGAAAGATATGACCCTGATTGAATCTGACACAGCTTAAAGGAGGTGCTGAGGTGGAGGAGGGTGGAAAGAGGTTTGCAGAAGCTGGACTTTCTTTAAAGACAGAATCATGAAAAGAAAACAGAGTCGAGTTTGTTGCAGAAGAAGACATTCAGGAAATGAGGGAGAAAGAAGAGACGTCCTGCAGAGACTATTCGATGCCGAGGATTCTCAGGCTCTGCAGACACGCTGACCTTTAACAGGGAATGAACTCAACTGAAAGAGGCGACGGAACATGAGGCTAAAAAATCCATTCAACACACACCCACCCACACACACACGCACACACACACACACACACGTATCCATCAATCACTCCTCTGTGCTGCTACCTGCTGCCTCAATCTTTCCATCCATTGACTAACTTGTTTATACAACTTGTTAACTGACTGCATAATGATGTCACACACACACACACACGAGCACAAACACACACACTAACACCTGGCAGTTGCATAAATCCAGATCTGCTCCTGATCTGGCTAATGATCTCTCTGCACATCGGCAGCAGATTAGCACAATAGATTACTGAGCCACCAGCTGAATCCTCAGTGTTACAGACGCTAATCCACAGCACAGAACAGACCGCTGTCGGCATCAAACACACACACACATACACATACAGTTTCGGGATGCAGTGCATGCTACAAGAAGACATTTGTGCTTCATTTTACCATGTATCTCATTCATGTTTCATGCCAGAGCCTGTGTTTTAATCATAGATGACTTGTTTGTCTATATGTGACGGGTAACTTTGCAGATCCCACAGGCATGAAGCTGAAAGAGAAAAGCTTGTTGTTGATGCATGCTGGGTAAAGAGGAAGAGATAAGGGTAAAGGCTTTATAGCTGCTGTTTATTCATCCAATATGGCCGCCTGCTCAAAGCATCCAGCTTCATGTTTATAGAAACCGTCTGCCAATGTTTTCTGTCTCTGGGAAAAAAAGCTGACTCTTCAGGTTTTGCACGTTTATTCTCTGGATTGTATTCCTCCTGCTTCTGCTTCTGCACTAGGGCTGGGCGATTAAATATTCTTATCACAAACTGTTTGATATTTTTTTAGCGTCAGATGTGTCAGAGAACCAGAGCAACAATCTACGGGCACAGTCACACTGGCCATTAAAACCATACTGTACTCAAGCACACTTATCTCATGTCATAATCTATAGTCAGCCAGTGTGAGGCCTGAAACTCCAGGGCTAAAAACAGGTCTCACTCCGAACTTTGTAATGTTAATGGGTCAATGACAAAAAGAGGGTCTAAAAACGTATTTTTAAAAAGTTCTTTGAAAATGGATAAAAAACATATTTCTGAGTGAAGAAGTATGTTTTCTAACAGATTTCAGTAGTTGACCAACATTTCAAAGTTTTTAGGTTCATAATTTTTTAGTATTTTTAATTTGAGCACCCAAAAATGTCAGGTGGTGCAACCAAATATATGAAAATATATTTATATGTTCCTGTTATTTTTTCTGTGTGAAATTATTGGCAAGTATCTCTCAAGTGTCTGTAGTGACTCATACATTTTCATTTTGTGTGTTTCATTTCTTTTATTTGTGAATAAGATAAATAATTTGATGTTAAAATAACATTTCACATTATTACATTGGTTGTACNATTCTTTTTATTTGCAAAGAATGTTTTATTTAAAAAGGTTCAAGCATAAAATAATGCCACTGTGTTTTTAATTTCCATTTACAATAACTGACATTCAATTTTTAGAGTTTAATTACTGTGGATACTTGTCAGGACGGTTGCACCACCTGACATTTTGGGGGTTTGAGGAACCAAAACACAAAAAAACATGTTATATTTTAATAGTTTAAAGATGTGTTCAAATAACACAGGTTTCATAGAATAAAGAAATACATGTGACGAAATACTCAATTCATGATGGAAGGAAATATTGCTCTCGGACTCAAAAAAGGGACGTCAGGTCATTGACCCTAATAAGAATAAGCAAAATAATTAATTTTGGTGTTTCGGTTTTTGGTTTGCAGCCTTGGTGTCCTCAATCACAGTTTTGGGTTTCAGCCAAGGATTTTCATTTTGGTGCATCCCCAGTTGAAAAGCAGCAAAAATGTGTGAACAGGGCAAATAAATGAAGAAAACTTGTAATATGGTCAGGAACAAGTAAGAAGTAGTTGAAAAGTGGCAAAAAGAAAAAGTGAAAGGTGACTAAAATGGTCAAAAAGCAGACACAAGTAGCAAAAAAGGTATTGAACCGATGAAAATGTAGATATTCTTGAAATTTCTGTTCAAAATATCTTGTTATTCTTGACATTATTTGATACTCTAATTTTTGAGACACTCAACTTTAGATTTCTCAACAACACATAAGACTGGGAAAATAATCACACCATAAATCGTAATTGCAATAAAGGGAAATTTCCTGCAATTACTGCACATAGATCAGCTTAACTCTGTACAGGCTGTTTTCCAGCAAACATCAAAGACTGCTGATACCCGATAGGTTGATATTATTCAGACATCAAAAAGAAAACACGTCTGATGTTTCCTGCCACAAATTCCTCACAAAACTACGACCAGGATGAAAAAACCCTGTGACAGTTATTGTGGATTCACAAAAACACAAAACAATCTGTGCGTACAGCTGGAGGAGCTGCTCTTTCACCCCCTCCACGTGTGTGTGCGTCTCTTACAGTCTGATTTACCTCAAAACATCACACACTCACACACACACACACCACTCTGACGAAGCTTTTCACAGAGAGCGACAGTCAGTGAGAAGGTGCAGAGCGAGTCACGGAGGATAAAAATGTGACAAACACTCTGAGGGAGTCGTGCGAAACAAAATGATTAATTGATATCTGTGACAGGGTGAGTCTGTGGGAGGAAGTGTGTGTGTGTGTGTGTGTGTGTGTGTGTATCATTGGGTGCAGGCTCACTGATTGTATTGAGTAGAATCACTGGATAAAAGGTTTTGTAACTCTGATTCAGTGTTTTCCTCTTCATCACGCCCTGCTCAGTATGGATTTTGTTCTGCACACACACATGCACACACAACAATTACCACACACACATCGCTTAAACTGCAACATTCAGGCCTTTAACAAAGCGTCACATCTCCACAGCGACCTGAACCCGCAGAGACTGTGAGTAATGTGCCGACTCACGCTGTGGGAGTGAATTATTCTGCACTTCGCTCTTCATGTTTGCAGAGAAACGGAGAGCGACTCGGAGTTCCTCAAGTGTTCAATCTCATAAAAGAAAGAAGAAAAAAAAGAACTCTGTGTTTCTTAGACTCTCGTTCATGCTCAAAATGTCAGAAGCAAAGATGTGATCACATGATCAGTGTGAGAGCAGTGACAGCAGAAGAAAAGTTTCACCACGAGCATCTGTGGAGCAGTTATCTTACAGTTTCTTGCCTCCAGACACAAATGTGTTTTAAATCTTGTTGCTGAAGCTTATATTTTCATTTTGTGAGGTGGTGTTATGATCCACACCACACACACACACATATTTTAACACACGCACACACACACACAGTCTGCCCTTATGATGAAGAGAATCTGATGGATTTCAACAAAGTGCTCTGGTTCACCTTGACTGATTCTCTGCACACATACACACACACACACACACACACACACACACACACACACACACACACACACACACACAAACACACTCAGCCACCCACACACACTTAAAACACAGCCACAGGTGTATAAAAAAGGAAGGAGCTTAAGAGCAGGAAGTCAGTGAGAGCTTGATGACAGTTTCAGACCTCGTTATTATGAAAGTGCTCCTTCTATTGCTTGATGAATCCACCACGAACTGCAACCTCATGAGATGCAGGACAAATTTCAAGATTTCAAAATCTTGAGAATCATTTTTCATTTAAGCTGGAAAATTGGAAGCTGCAGGTGGTGTTTGTGCAGAAACGAGTGAACGGTGACTGAAACTGCACAGTGTCTGCTCAGCTTCACAGCTTCATTCAGACTCCAGTATTCAGTGAGAAAGACGAGACGAGCAGAGGAGACATCATGTTCCCTCACAGGCTGCTTCACAGACCGCTTTCCAAACCTATTTTCCAGCTGATAGAAGTTTGCTTTCCTCATGACTCTTTCGGTCATTTCTCAGAGAGTGAGCTCTGTAGACTGAAGCTCTGGATCACAACAGATCACAAACACAAAAGCAGTCAGAGTTTCACTGTTTATGATTGTTTTTTTATTCTCCTCAGATTCCATCATCTTAACGTCTCTTTCACACTGAGCTTTCCAGTTTATTAAACCCTCTCCACGCTGAGATGATATTAATCCCTCTCTCTGCAGGTTTTACCTCCCTCTGCAGAATTTCATCTGTCTGCTCCAAGTTCAAACTTGTTGAAATTGATCCCAACTTCTTACAGGATGGCAGTTATGATTTATTAGGGGCCTAGAATAACATGAGAATGACATGAAGGAATGCTCCACATGTAATGTAAGGGGGGCATGCTGGGAGTGCCTGCAAGGTGCAACCATGCACCATAATAAGATGATGTGGGTTCATGCTTTGCATCAGTTTTTGCATGTTCTGGGCAATGTGGGAAGGATGTGGATGCAAAGCACCATCATGCAGAAAGTGACCTACAGAATCACAAACAAGGGCAGCACAATATACCATTCCAGCACTTTCATTGCATTGTTGCCGTGCTCATTATTCATATAGCAAGGTATATACATAATAAATTGTATTTGAGTCTTTCACTTAAGTCTGCAGCTTGTCTCCTCCCAATCACATGACTAATAGATGCAAATGAGCATCCATTCATATATTTGACCACATTACATGCAACAACTCTCACAGTTATTTCACCTTCTCAGCGCTCTGTCATCTCATCTGCTGTTATCAGGGTCGGGCAGAGTGACGTGCAGCGTGAGTGGACATTTAGACAATCTGACAGTTTTTGTATGGTTAATACCACATAAGGTGCTTTATTAAACACTTTCAGGGTTAAAGGCAGCAGCTTTCAGATCTGTGATTGGTTTATCTTTGTTTTCAGTCAGAATGGGCTCTGTTTGTTTTTCAGTTCTAAGTTTGGATCACCCACTTCACGTCCTCCTTCCCACCCAGTATGATATCATGAGCTGCCATGAAACTTGAAACAGTCGTAGTTTAAAGTCACATTAAGGCAGTGCTAAAAGTTTGCTTTGCTTCCTGCAGAAATGGCCATTTTTCTCTTTCCAAGGTGGACCATCTTCATATAATGGATTGTGCTTGTTTTGGAAATGTCTCTAAACATTACTTTTCATTGATAAAGGAAAAAGGCAAAAAGCAGGAGGAGGACAAACTCTGTGAGCCACTGTGTGTCTGCTCAGGCTGTTTGTGGATCACTGTCTCTTTGGCTTTGCGCGCACACTGAAGGGGCGTATCATGTTTACAGTTTTCATGAATGTTCCTGTCGTATTATTTGGTCGTGGAGGGAAACTTAAATGATGGAACCTCTGTGCAGGAAGTCTGCACCTGATGTAAGAATCACTGTGAGGAAATATCAATAATTAACAGATATCAACATGATTAAGAGTCTTTGCAAACACAAATAGTGTTCACCGAGGCAGAGAGAGACAGAGGCGATAAGGTGAGAGTCTGTTATCATCATTTCAGAGAGAATTCAGCTAAACACAGTGTAGCACAAAACTTTAAAAAATATTGCAATTTTTTTTTCCAAGTATCATGCAACCCTATTACAAACAAGCTCACTTGAGGAAAAATAACAATGAGCAAATCTGAGACACTAAATTATGACATGAACCATCTACAACTTCAGAATGAGCTTGCTCTCTTGGGTGAAAGTCATATGTTCAGAGTTTCTAGCTCTTTGTTCTGCATCACTTGACTTTGATGGCACATCAAGAGATGACAGCATCCAGACGTGGTGCCTGAGTGTCCCTCAGGCTCCATTTTCTGCAGACTTGTGCCCATGAGCAGGACTCAGAAGTGAGCATGATTCCCTCCATGACCCTGCAGCCGAAGCACACAGATCTCTCTCTGCGACTCACTGCACATAAATTCAACTGTTTTGACACCGGAGGACAAACCAAACACACACAGACAGACCGGACAGCTCCTCTCCTCCATGTCTAGACGAATTCTGTCTCCCTCTCCCTCTTCTTTCTGTTCCTCCTTCTCTGCCTGTCCGTCTGACCCTGTAAACTTCGCCTCTTCCTTTCTTTACCCTTTCCTGTCACTCCAAGTTTTCTCTGCTGTCTATCTGCCTTCTTTTAGTCCTCCTCCTTCTCTTTCCACCCCTCCATCCCTCCATCAGAGCTATCAAGGGAGGCCCAGAGGCGTCTTTAGGCAGGAACCACAAGGGGGTCCTTATCCAACGCAATGACACACTTCAAGCCAAGAGGACGTTTGTTACGTAACTGATTAAAGCTTCTCTGGTGGGCCTCAGCCCATATCAACAAATGTATACACACACACACACAACCACACACACACACACACACACAGAAAGAGGGAGATTAAGGTTGAACTGAGCACAAGGAGGAAGAAAAGGAGGACAAAGTGAGTGAGATTAAGAAAGAAGAAGATGGAAACAGGAGAGATGAAGAGGAAGAGGAGGAGGGAGGGAGGGAGGGGAGGGGCAGCTGGTGGGGAAACCCAAGCTAATCCTTATACAGAGAAAAAAAATGAATGGAGGGAGAAAGCGATAGAGAAATGAGAAGAAGCAGGAGTGTTTGCTGAAAATACAGACACCCAACCGGCTCTGAAAGTTTGACATGAGCGCTCTATTCCTGCTCACACTGTGGGAAGAAGAAAACAAAGATGAGGAAGAGGAGGGGAGGAAGGAGAGGGGAGGAGAGGGGGACGGGCTGGACCGTAGCCCTGAACGTGTCTGAAGAGGAGATGTTTGGTAAATGGACTGATGAATATTTTAGAGGAGAGGTGTATGCGTGATTCACCTCCTTCTTCTTGAGGAAGAGGAGGAGGAGGAGAGTTTTATTTTCACTTTGTTGTGCTCAGTTTAGAGTGAGATGTTTACAATCATGGATAAGAAGAAGAGATAAGGGGCAGATGGAGGGATGCTAGAAAATGACATAAACACTCCATGTATTCCTCTCTGACCTCCACTTCTCTCACAAACATCTCAGCTTCCTCCTGTTTCTTTTTCATCCTCTTCTCTATCCTCCTTTTCATCCCTGTACTTCTCTCCTCTTGGAGCTGATGGTTGGCTTGGTGACAACCTGCGAGGCTGTCAGAAGGAGTGAAGACATTATCACAGATACCCAGTGACTGCTGCTGAGACAGCCTGTTCTTCAGGGTCAACCTCACAATTTCAGGTGGGTTTTCAGGCTCACTTTTATACGTGACGGAGCGTGAACATATGTCCTGTTTTTCAGTTCAAAACAGGGCTTTAAAACAGTTTGCAGAATGAAAAAGAACCCAGGAACTTTTATTGAGCTGAAGCAGAATCGAAACATTAAAAACAGTGAAATCTATGCAACACAGGTGTTTTTTCATTCTTGAAACATCTGTCATGTTGGTCATGTAGACCAAACGCATCCAAGTCCTGTGTTGTTCACTCAGGCCATGGCAAACCAGTGCCAGCCAATGGGCAGAGAAGAGAGAATCCAGTCACTGCAGCTCATGAGAAGAGATCAAGACATATCCATATGCATGCGCAAAATAAAACTACTAAGTGATGCAGCTTACACGGCTCAATATTATAAACGTCCCTTTGGTCTGGATGTACAACTGAAAGGCTCTGGACCAGGTAACTGCACACTCCACTGCCCCACTCAGGCAAGTTATGATAACGCCTTTAAAAATAAACACATAATCATGTCGTGTTCACAAGAGAGCGTACTGTTGTTTTGTCAGTGATTAGTGTGAGATCATGTCACAATTGACTGCTTCAGGGGAAGTTTTATGTCTGTTCCTATAAAAGTGTTCACATTCTTCATGGATGAAAGGCACCGCTGCAGACAGCTCTGTTGCTCTCTCTCACTTTCCCGCCAGTGCACTAAAAACGTCAAATCAAGCAACGGAACACAAATTGAGGGGCAGGCTTTTTCCTGCCCATTCTACTTGTGAAATATTTTAAAAACCTCTGTTTTCTGGTCAAAAGGCAGGCAATGTTGTTCAAAATGTAAACATGAGGCAGAGGAAATTTCAGTCATATAGACAGCTAGAGTTGGCTGGGGAACACTGCAGATAATAATTTGGCCTTTGGGATCAATGCTGAAATATTCAGGTTAAATATAGAAAAGATTAAGTAGATTGTTTAAAGGGATGATTTTGGTATTTCTTCTGGTCTGTAAACGTATCAAGAGATCTGCCCTCGGGGTCAGTGGCAAATTGACCTGAAGTCAACCCCTTCACAGGTCTATTGAAATGTAGTGTTAGATGTGAGAAAAAACAGCCCAAGAGAAACTGTTGATGTTACACCTATTATTACTAAGTCTTATGGCTGACATGGAACCATATAAACTGGTTAAGGAGCAAAAACTTTTGGTCCATCTAGGTTTGAGAACATACATTTTGGGGTGAGACTCAAAATGAAAATGTTAAAATACTGTTCCCGTCCAGAATAAACTGATTAAGAAGAAAGTTTGGTTAAAAGCCCAGGTTCAAAAATTAGGGACTTATTTTATTTTAATTTGGAGCATTTGATTTTGCAGGTTCCTTATTTGAATCCTCAGCCTTTTTTTTAAATACAGATCAGAGGTTCATCTCACAGCATCCTACCTACAGTCAGCTACAGGGGGAGGAGTTAGTAGGTAATCTAAGTGTGTGTGTGTGTGTGTGTGTGTGTGTGTGTGTGTGTGTGTGTGTGTGTGTGTGTGTGTGTGTGTGTGTGTGTGTGTGTGTGTGTGTGTGTGTGTGTG